>JABMDO010001882.1:0-11234 GCA_014851415.1 Cnaphalocrocis medinalis
GTTCCGCCGAGTGAGTGAGGGTATTGGAGGCTCATCTGGAAAAGAAGGTTTAAATGACAGCGCACATTTGACTTACTGGGTTGAGCTATCTAAGGGCGGCAGCAATTGCTTACCATGAGATGATCCGTCTGCTCGTCTGTCACCTATTACATCATTAAAATTAATACAAATCAATAAACCCGTATCTTACAGACTTTTCATTGCCATTTTAATGTGTAAATTGTGACTAAAATGTCTTTGTCTTCTGGTTCTATTGTCCCTTTTTGTTTGTATGTATGATAATTATTTCTGTGGTCAATAAATAAAATTATTTATCTTTATCTTAATACCAGTATGAGGTCCTGGGCAGCTATCTGTCAGCTTTAAGCTCTCTTAAGCTCAAACGGAACCCCAAAAAAGATATTTTTCAAAGTAAAATTAAGGCACACTTGTTGCTCGTATCTTTACAATTATCTTTTGCTTTCGCAAACTCAAGGATTTCAATCTTTTTGTGAAATAAATTGCCATTTTTACTTAGTCTCTTGTACTACAACGATTTTGATTATGATCACTTTTTGTTTACCATCACTTTTGGTATTTTCGGTTCCACCCAAAACTGTCGTAAAAGTATCAGCCTTTATACTGTCCCACTGCAGGGCAAAGGCCTCCATCATAGAAATCAAGTTATCACTGCTATGATGGGATTAGGCTTAATCACCACGCGTGCCTAATGCGGATTGGTGATCACAAACAAACTGTTGTAGCTTAGGGTAAAGGTGGGATAGATGCCGTAGTAGGAGAGACACCTCAAACAACAAGTAGCGACCTGTGCGAATACTATACTCAGCCCTTAGTGTAGCCCTTAGCGTCGACTGGCGGGAGGGAGGGGCTACGCTTGTATTTAAACCAGTTGTTTTTAACCGGTGGTCCGCGGACCACTGGTGGTCCCTGGAGGCATTCCAAGTGGTCCGCGAAGACATCGTAATAAACAAGTGACGTGACGTGATGAGTCGAGTCAACACAACGCAAACGGCGCCGCGACGCATGTCCGAAGTGTGTGGTCACTGACACGACAGAATTTTGGTAAAATGATCCCTCATGACTTAAAGGTTAAGAACCACTGACTTAAACGAAATACTAGGAATGTAGTGTTCGCACCGGTCGCTACATGTTGTCTGAGGCATCCCAGATAACAATTTAAACTTGAAACTGACTTACGATAGGTTTGATGTATCAAACATAAAGCTTTGTCTCAAATTTGCCGTGGCAAGTGTATAAACTTGAGGCAAGGTTAAATCAAACTTTCTAGTTCCGAAGCAACAAACTTGCTAGAAAATTATTCTATAAAGTGTATGCAAGTTTGACATAACAAAGTTTTGGAGGCCAATCGGGGGGGAAGGGGATAAAAGGTTAGCAGCGCACTTGTTGCATGTGTTCATCATGGACGGCGGCAATTGCTTACCACCAGGTGATCCGCCTGCTCGTCTGCTACCTATCATATAAAAAAAAAACCTTGTCTCAGTTCCACACACTTTCCCAAGCAGGGCGCAGTGGCAGACGTTCCCGAGGGACGCTCCACAATAGAGTCACGATTTCAATAGAGTATCCATGACTCAAGCATCATTCACAAATTGGACTTCTGGTAGTCATTGTTTGGAAAAAAATCTCGTCATCGCGATGTAGAAAATAAACACGACCGACCGCACAAATACTTGGTAATCCAGTACAAATACATAGCATTACCATTTTATATTTGCGGTTTGTGTTGGTCCTACTAATCATAGGGGGGGATTTGGGCCTACACCCACCACGCTGGCCCAGTGCGGGTTGGTGGGGTACGCCAGAGCCTCTTCCGTTGTGCAGCAGGGTGCGCCACGTGCAGGTGAGGTTGACTTTGGTCCCGTAAGATGTTGAGAGGGACCACTTGCACCTCATGCAGGATGGTGGTTGGCAGGCCTCCCACCAGGTGGACCGACGATCTGGTGAAGGTCTCGGGAGTCCATTGGATGCGGGTGGCACAGGACCCGATCTGTGTGGAGAACTTTGGGGGAGGCCTATGTCCAGCAGTGGGACGTCTATTGGCTGAGAATGATGAAAATGATGATTTGCGGTTTGCTTTGCTAAACAAAATGCACAGAGTTCGTTTCGTTCCGTGAACCGCACAAATAACTTGGTAATCTAGTACAAATACATAGCATTACAATTTTATATTTGCGGTTGTCGCCTTTCTTGAAGAACAACACGAGTATCTTTGAAGGACCACATCAGAAATGATGTAATCCGACAAAGAACCAGAGTCACCGACATAGCCCACCGAATTAGCAAACTGAAGTGGCAGTGGGCTGGTCACCGTTGGAGCCATAAGGTCCTTGAGTGGAGACCGCGACTCGGCAAACGTAGTGTTGGACGCCCTGCTACAAGATGGGATGACGACATTCGAATGCTGGCTGGAGTGAGCTGGATGAGAGTGGCCGAAAATCGGGAGCGGTGGCGTGCATTAGGGGAGACCTATGTCCAGCAGTGGACGAACGTGGGTTGCTGATGATGATTTGCGGTTTGCTTTGCTAAACAAAATGCACGAGTTCGTTTCGTTCCCTGAACCGCACAAATAACTTGGTAATCTAGTACAAATACATAGCATTACAATTTTATATTTGCGGTCGAAAATTTGCTTCAAAATTACCAAAGCCTTGAAACATCATACCTTAATCAACAAGCTTACAGCAAATTTTGTCATAAACTTGATTTTTAATGTTTGACGTGACAATCTAAAAACAAGTTTGCAACAAGCTCGCTTGCTATCTGGGATCTATCCTATCGCTTACCATCAGGTGATCCGGCTGCTCGTCTGCCAATTATCTCATAAAAACTTGAAAACTAAATCGGAGAGGACTCTGCATTCCATACAGGCTTCTGCCTATTTTAATACGAGTAATAAAGTTAGTCACGGTTTTTAAATGATGCTGTCATTTTTATAAAAGTTACAAAACTAACTTTAGATCACATATTTTGTAATAAGGGGTTTAATATTAAGCTGATTTGGTATATTATACATTTTTTGTATTAACATTTTGGCTTAGTCGTTTCACATAATGCCAAAAAATTCTAAACTAACGACATCGCATGTAAACGGTATGCCTGATACTTCTTTTTTTGCAAAAAATAAACCATTACTACGAATCAATATTCCCACTAAACACTTGCATGAATAGCAAGTTTAATTTTAATAAGCACTATGGCGTTTTAATATTTATCTTCCATAGGTTAGCGACTAATTATATACGAGTAAATAGTTTGGCCACACAAGTACTCAGTGATAAAATCTAGATAGTTTCTCCAATCGAAAGAGGATTTAAAAGGGTTAATTTAAGGTTCGTTTTTGAATGGGGGGTGTAATGACAGATGCTAAAAGTAAGTGGCCGATAGTATATCTAACAAAGGGCTTGCGATTGCTGTGTAGTACGCGACGTCACGCGACGTCACGCGACGCTGTCCACGGCTGGGCGTGGCGTTGATTTAATGGGGGCTATCGCGTGTAAAATCCGCTAGATGGCGCACTGTTAGGCTGAGATCCAACTTTAGCGTTATTGGTGGTTTAGTGTCATTTTTTTTTAAGTCGTACCTAGAACAAATGTTGTTCAGAATGTTTGGTAGGAGACTTGGGTAAAAAGGATCTAAATATTCACATACAGGATAAACATTCCTTTAACCGCGTGTTCTATCAACCATTCTGAACAATACCTATTTGTTGGGTTATTCCGTTTTCATCCTATAACGTCTCATCCTACTTAATCTTTTTCCTCACTCATCCTAATTGCTTTCCTTACTCATCCCAAAGCAATAATTTCAATTTTAAGTTCCTTATTCATCCCAAAATAATTCCTAGCTCATCCTATCACAAAACACTTTCAAAAATAGGATTTTTGTGTACGGTTGGAATAAAAATTTAAAATTTAGATAAGCTTAGTAAACTATTCTGTTAAAGGTCGTCTATGAAGTAGAACTGCAAAAATTCTGATAAAATAATATATTTATTTATACTTAAATCATCCTAAAACAGTAAGTGGATACAAAATGTATCTATCTCTTTCTAACAAAAGATTTTTAACTCTTTCACTTTAATGCACCGGTAGTTAAAAAATACAACTCGGTGACTCACTATTAGATGCAAATTGAAACCGCTCTTATTATTTTCTATTACACCTGTTAATTGCAAGTGCAAGTTAGATTTTTAAGTATACTTTATTGAATATTATGTAATTTTCTTGTCTTGACACCCAGATTCCTTTTTATTTATAATAATAGTATTTATATCCAAAACTATTAATAGTTTACTTTCTGAAAAAAAAAACTTTTGATTTTGCTATCCATACTTGTTTGGAATATTCACCTGGGGATGAGAAAAGACTGCATTTGAGTGGTGTCAAGAAAAAGATATAATAGGATGAGCTAGGAATACTATTTTAGGATGAGTGAGGAAAAAATAATACGTAGGATGAGTCGTCATGGGATGAAAACGGAATAACCCTATTTGTTTAATAACTTTTCGAAATTCTTAAAATTTTTTTCGACTCCCCATACAAAATAACCAAGTCACGTGATCGACTTTGTATGATATTTTTGTACACTCAGACACTGAACAAACACAAGTGTTGATCACACTAATGTTTGTCCAAAGTGGGGATCGAACCTACGACCTTGGCGCATGAAGAGTTTTGGGAGAGGCATACTTGTACGAGTATCACAATATCAATCATCGCTGGTTTTTACTATTAGTTTGAAGGTATTTTAAAGCTAGTGATACCTAAATAGCAACATACTCGTAACTCACAAAACGTCAAAAATTTAAAATATTTATTTATTTATTTTTGCCGTCCAAAAGTTGCAGAAAAACGCTCTCTATGTCAAAGCAAAACATATCTTTAGACCCCAACCAGTTTCTTGTTCAAACATGACAATATCTCCTCACTTGTAATTTCAACAAAGTTTGTACTCTTCAAGTGAAATATTTTTAAATGCCACTACTTCTTCTCAGGTTGCTATTGTAAATTTAGACTTATCATTTGCTATGTAAGGTTTAAATCTGCTGGGCTGTAGTGTGCCACCGGCCGTGTAAGCTTGCTTTCCTTATCTTATCGCGATCATACTATATGAAACTTCATTATAATGAGCGGGGATGACTTATGTCTGTCGGGCGCGTTTTAAAATTCGTACCTCAATGCGAAAGTGCAGTAAGTTTGAATCCTAATATTTGGACGAAGCAATCACTTAGGTACAGTCAGCCATACATCAGGTTACCACAACATGTCAAATTTCCTCAATTGATATTCAACCTAATGTGCATGACAGTAAGATGAGAACCGATTGAAGAAATTTAACAGTTTTTTATACTTTGATGTAGGAACTTACTCTAAATTCGTCAAGTTACTTACGTCCTGGGGGTTTATTCTCGTGTACTCGACATTAAAATCGAATAAGACATTTACCATTTGATTTACACATTTAACTATTTATCCTCCGGTCGTGTCAATCGTGTTCGTGAAATTAAGATCAAGGGAATAAGTACAGGGTGAAATTGTGTTGCGCATACCTTGTGCACTATAATTGTATCCATACGTTGCTGATTTAACTGATCATTATTGTCTCTCAGAACAGGTATTCCCAGTAATTACTACCGACCGAAAAAATTTTTGTTCCTTTTCTTGATTTTTTGTTTTTTCGACATTGACTGAATTAAAATTAGGCCACAAATTATTTTCATATTGAAAATATTAATAATTATTAATATTTTCAATATGAAATACATGCATGATATTAAATAAAAACTAAAGTTAAATAAAAAGTATACTAATAAACATCTATTTTCGATAAGTATCATAAACACACGAGAATTGGAGAGCCCTAAATAGATGGCAAGTAGTGAAAGTTGGATCAGAGTGGGAATATTAGGAGAAGCTATGTCCAGCAATGGACTAAAACACGCTGATTAGTTACTTCGAACGTTAAAATTTTAAATATTAATTAGCTATAGGATTACCTAAATACTCCGTTGTTGATTCAAGTCGCATAAATAATGTAAAATGGTAACGGTGGTAAAATTATTATCTACGTAACAGGCCCAGCCTAGTGTAGAAATCATGGCAACCTATGTATAGTGAACGTCGCTTTTCGCTACAACTTTATTTATGTAATTGTGCTAAGTATTCTAAAGCCCTTATTTGTAAAATGTTTGTTCAGATAAACTATTTAAATTTTTTTTTTTTTTTTTAAATTGATAGAAATTTCCTATTCCTTAACTTATAGTTTTTCAGCTGCGCAGACAACTGATAGGCAGAGGCGAGTGCGGCGTATAATGCATACGGCCCTATATCCGTCTCATCTTGCCATCTCAACGCGCCGCCAGTTTAAGCACAATGTCTGCGTCTTGTCTCGATCCTGATACAGGAGATAAGGATCTGCTATTTGTCCTCGTCTCGGCAAGTTGAATGACTTTTCATTATTTTTGGAAGCCCGGTTTGTGCAGTATTTATACTATTTATAAAGAGATAACTTCTACAGAGAACGAACAGGCTTATAGGTAAACAGAAAACACGAAACCTCTTGCGCGATGTAATTGGACCACAGCGCCATCTATCGGGTCAGTTCTGAATTACGGTCCCGAAGCGAAGTGAGGGCGGGCCACTAGTTCAGTGTATAAAAAAAATGGGTCCTAAATGGAAACAATCTAATGAATGGAGCTTATCTGGGACGACCAATGGGGTGACGTCCTGTGGGTCGTCCGAGATACCGCTGGAGGGACGAAGTCGCCAAGGACCTCAAAGCACTCAACGTGCATGATTGGGCGAAATTGGCACAGGACCGCAAAAAATGGCGAACTTTGACGTCAGAGAGCTAAGCCAAGATCCACTTTGGATCGCTGAGCCAGCGTACTAAATGGAAACAACATGAAGTAACATCCATAGGACCATAAGATAGCGCGATTTACTTTACAAAAAATGTGCTTTTTAGAACAAAAAATCTCAATCGTCTCGTCACCCAGACACTGACAGAGGACGGAGACTTGCAAGAGGAGCTGTTGGGGTGGACAGGTCCTTGAGTGGAGACCGCGTGCAGCAGGCCGCAGCAGTGGCAGACCTCCCACCAGTTGGACCGACGATCTAGTGAACATCGCGGGAGTATCTTGGATGCGAGTGGCAATGGACCGATCTGTGTGGAGAACGTTGGGGGAGGCCTATGTCCTATGTGGACATAGTATTTTTCTTTTTATATGAGTTTCTTAATACAGGTACAATGTATTAATAATACTGACAATCATGCCATTGAATAAGAAAGTTGTAAACTTAAAAAAGGTTAAAGGTGTCGACTTTATTTTCAAGAAATGCTGTGTCAACCTAATCCCTAGAAATTAATGATCTTACTTTCGATAGAAAGAAGAAAAATGTGAACTTAGTAATTATCCCTAGAAATAAAAAAAGAACCCAGGGCCTTATGGAGAAATGCCGACCGGGTGATTGGTCTTACATTGCAGTCTTCATCAGACAAAAATAAATAATTCCTTGCATACTTCGGAGTAAAGTCTAAAGTAAAAAGTACGAATTTTTTTATTCATATTAAGGCCCTACAACGATTTATTTGATTTTGAAGAGACTCCGCCCATTCCCCCCGCACACCTCATGCACACTCGTAACTTTGTCACTTGATTCGCGTACAAATCGCACTTTCGCATGCGCGGTCACAGTAAATAGAAGCAGTAAGGACATTGGTGTCTGTGGTATACACGGTCCGACGTCTATGAAATATCGTAATCTTTTTTCGAAATTATTTTACTTCACAAATTACGTACGTCTTGGATCGTACCGCCCAGCTTAGTGAAAGTCTATGAAATATAGCATTCTTTTTTCAAACTTGCCTACTTCATAAATTACATACTTTCTTGATGGGGCCGCATACTTACTGAGATTCGATATCGATGAACGATAAATAAAAAATAAAATAATAGGATATTTGACTAAAATTGAAAAATAAAAATAATAGGTATTTGATTAGTCAAATAGGTAGCCTTATATTAAGTTCCAGTTTAATGTATAGAGATTAAGTCTCTATACATTAAACTTTAATCAAAATATTGGTAATAAAGGAACCATTAGCCAAAATTTTCAGTTAAAAATAATAACGTCTAGCTGGTTTTGTAAGCATTCAAAGTTTCATGGGAAGTCCCATTTTAAAGTATAAAAATTCAACAATTACCTAAATATCATTGAACTACCAATACATTTTACCCCAACTATTAGTATAAAAACCATTTTTGTATTTATTACAAGAAAATTTGATATGGCTACCAAACAAAATTTACTAGATGCGCACACAAGATACAAAAAGTGTGACGTCACTCGTCAGTAAGTAAGGGACCGTTCAATTATTACGTAAGCATCGATGGGGGGAGGGGGGGTCTTGGCTCTGCTTACTTTTGATAAATTCAGGAGAAAAAGTATATTTTATCGCCAATTTTTTGCTGACAAGGGGGGGGAGGGGGGTTAGATTACCCAAAAAATCTGCTTACGTAATACTTGAATGGTCCCTAAGTAAGTAAGAAAAATATTTACTGACTAAACAAAAAGAGATACAACACAACAGTAGTAAGAAACAGAATACATAATAAGAAGTAGGTACATACGAGAAACGGAAAGGAACATTAAGTGCTTACATACATAGACAGATAGGTGGTCAATAAGGTCCAAACTCAGCATATGCTGCAGCTGCTTCATTCAAGCCACTGCAGCGCTAGTTTCAGTATGGACCTTGAGTGACGTTTTATAAATGAACGAATGAATGACACGCACATGAAACAATACAACAGATAAACCAAAAAAACAAACAACAACAATGACACTTAGAAAAAAAATATTAAGAAAAAAAAAACTGGAACAAACAACAAATAATAAATACACAATATACAAACCATTATAATAAAAATAATCTACCATTTGGGTATTTGACTAATCTCGATATAGTAAAAAATATTGATACCTACTCTTTCAAAATATTGGTAAATAAGAACCAATGGCCAACATTTTCAGTTAAAAATATAACGTCTAGCTGGTTTGTGAGGCATTCAAAGTTTCATGGGCAAGACCATTTTTAAAGAATAAAAGTTAAAAAAAAATAATTATATCATTGAACTACCCGTACATTTTCCAACTTTTATTATAAAACCCAAACAAAATTTACACAGAAGTTTGAGTTGTGACGTCACACTTAGTTTAAAATCAGAAACAACCATGCAGCATAATAAACATTGGGATTAGAAATGGCGGCGAAACTATTCACTTCTCGCTCGCACACTATTTGCGTCTATACTCGCACTACTGACAAAAAAAAAGCTGCGTTTTAATAAAAATATGTGAGCTAGACGCACTCTCAGTTTTGAAGCTTTCGTTAAAATTGTCTTTTTTTTTATGAGATAGGGGGCAAACGAACAGACGGATCACCTGATGGTAAGCGATTACCGCCGCCCATGGATCCCCGCAACACCAGAGGAGTCGCAAGTGCGCTGCCGACCGACCGGACCGCTAATATATGTATCCCATCAAAAACAATACTCGAACAAAAAAACCAAGTCTCCCAACTACCGTAAAAAGTGGTGAGATCCATGTTTTCGCCAAGTCGGTTATTCATTTATTGATTTGGCAATCACACAATATATCTCACAAGCAATGCATAATTGATTCGGTTGTTTAATGTGATTGCCATTTAATGTGAAACTAACGATTAAAATTTTTATGAAAATAAATCTATAATCGAATTGAGCCATAAAAGGACAACTCTAATCGTTCTCACCAAAAAAGGGCCGACTTTCGATACTGTTTTAGCTATATTTACTGTGGCACGGTCAACACACGTCATCAGAAACGAATTAGGATACCACGGAGACGCAACATACCTACTTAAAATTTAAAAAGGTAAAAATTAGAGGCGATAAAATATCCCAACTAATATTGAAACTTCATGAGATTAACTCCTTGGAATTCCTCTGTAGCATGCTATTGTCGCAGTAGTTCGAACGGCAGGTGATCTGAACGGGTAGGTTGTGTTGAGAGGTGCGATGTCCCTGATAACGTCAATATATGCTTTGCGTCTGATAACGTCAATTGAAATCACGATTCCAATTCTGTAATTTTGACCGAAAAGTAACTTTTTAACCCCCCTTTCAACCCCTTACAACCCCCCTTTCGCAATAAAAAGTAGCCTATGTCCTTTCTCAGGGTCTAGATTATCTGTATACCAAATTTCATTTAAATCCGTTGAGTAGTTTTGGCGTGAAAGAGTAGCAGACAGACAGACCAGACAGACAGACAGATCAACAGCTTTAAGTAAAGTTTATGCTAGCCAATTACAGTGTTCCATCGCTTGACTTGTATATCAGTAAGACACAAATCTAGGATAAGTCTTTCTACCGTAGATTTGTTAATGAGCGTCCTCCGTTTCTCCTACCTTGACGTGGCCACCACGGTGTTATAGATTGGCTTCATCGATGACCCACTGTCATTTGAGTGATATCACGCTTCAACGCTAAACTTCTGTAGGTACCTATTATTAAACATAATAATAATAATAAAGCGACGGACAATCACGTCAATCAACCAGGTCTCGAACTAGGGCAATCCCTGTACTATGAGTACCAGATGACGATAATTAACTGGGGGCGTCAACCCAGAACACCCAGATCCAAGAAAATTTAGAAAATGTAGTTTCCTAAATTGACTTGACCGGGAATTGAACCCGAGACCCTTCGCGCTTCATGTGAACACCTTAGGCACTACGCCATCGAGGCCATCCCGTTTTCTGTGTGGTAAAAGTAAAAAGGTTCTAATTTTCTAATCTGGTGGTTCATCGCCATAGTACATGTCTCTGTATGTATTGGCGTAGGTAAAAGGGCGCTGCTATCGCCGGAGGCGAAAGTCCTCAAAACTTTTCTTTGAATAATTCTTATCTCTACTTTGGTCCCCAGTGACCGACCCTAATGGTGATGCAAGCATGCAAGTTATACCTAATAGCTACATGATAAACTTTCTTGTTCAATTTAAATACGCAATTTAGCAAACAAAATATGGTAATGTTATAGTGAACTGGGGCAATCGAAAAACCTGAATAGACGTAACATAAAACTGGCATTAAAAGATACAATACCATAACATTAAGATAACCGCCGCGTCGTAAGAATACGGAATCTACGGTACAATTCGTCTATAAATATC
>JABMDO010001883.1:0-11559 GCA_014851415.1 Cnaphalocrocis medinalis
TTATCATTTTTATCTGTCAGTTTACATGATTATGAATCACAGAATAGATAGCAGCATTAATACTGCTTGTATAAAAGTTGTATCTGTGAACCTTTATATCCCTTAAGGCCTATAAACACGTCTTCTACCAACCATTCTGAACAACATTAGTTCTATGACTTTTGGAAATTGGCATAAAAAAAATCAACTTATCATACCTACAAATTCAGTCACATGACTTGATCATTTTGGAGGGAAGTAGAAAAATATTGCGATGAATTTTCGAAAAGACGAACAAATTTTGTTCAGAACGGTTGGTAGAAAATGGGTAGAAAACGTAGTTAGGGATGTAAATGTTCACAAATACACCCTGTACAGTTAGTATTATGTCATTTAGTTACCCTATGTTTTTATGCAATTCTATTGGTTTATTGTGGTCCGCTCCGCTTCAGTGGAAACGCCACAGATTATATAATACGCAGCTTTATTAATGTCATTAGGACCACAGCCGCGGAAAATAAATAATTAAAGACAAGTTTAAATAACACAATTTATTCGCCAAACACCATAAAAAACAATCACAACAAAAATGCAATTAAATACTATATTTTAAGTCTAATGTATCAAGAAAGTCGTAAGGTACTAACGAGTTCATGTGTTTAATATTAATGGGGTTACCATACTCAACGATATAAAAGGCAGTGGTGCCATCTTTTATTATCACAAGCACAACTTTATTGACGCATTATACGTCGTGTACTTCAGAATTTTCACGTAAAATTAAAAACTATCGTAATAAAATATACTATACAGAGTGCATCTGTGGACATTTATATGCCTTTAAAGGGATGTAAATGTTCACAGATGCCCCCTATATAAATAATAAAAACCTTTTTGTTTAACATAACAATATTTCTGTAAACAGATGGGCAACAACTAAAACGTCCCGTAAAGAACGAGAACATAACTGTCGCTTCTAAATAAAAGAGGCGCACAGCGCGAGTGAAAGGGACGGGTATAAAGATGCGGTTGTGAATTCTGTTTCGTTGTAGGCCCTCATTTATAATCATAATGCTCAGACCAACCACTTCTGCTGGCATAAAATTGTAGTTGAAGTAAGTATGAGTATACAAGAAATATTCGGGATGTTAAAGAAAATTTAAAACAACAATATTACGTAAAAGCTTTAAATACATAATATACTGTGATTTCACAAATAAATCTGGGCTTTTATACTGTTTTGAGGCTTGTGATTAAATGCTTATATTATATTTATGATATTACGTACGTTCTAGTAGTTAAATATGAATACAAGATTATTATAGTTATGTACTTATTATTAGGGTCAATTTATGACACTACAAAAATACTTCTTAATTTAAGTGATAAGTAAATACCGTTAGAAATTATTACTTATGACGGATATTAAATTGACCCTTATATTTTATAAACACTACAAGTTATAAGTGGAAGTTATTACAACCTTATATGTACTTACATATTTTCTTAATAATTTTAAGCTAATAAGTAATTTTGCGTAATTATTTCGGGTTATCTTGGAGACTGCGCCAAATTTTAGTGAGTTAGTAGCTAATTACAAATAAAAATACCTCTGCATTGTTTTACTATGTTTCATACAAAAATTGCGAAATAACTTAAAAGTATCTAAAGCATTATAATCTGTGCCACAGCGCAGCATTGAAAATTGCTTGGCATACCTATTCAAATTACAGGATAGTATCTAGCCAAAAGTATCTAATCATCCCAAGATGCCAAAATCATCTAGGCTAGGCTGCCTGTCCATTGAAGCGGAGCGGACTGTAATCGGCCAATAGAATGGCATAAAAACCCTGCTACTCGACAAACAAACTTCTTCTAATGGTGAATTTCGCTCCGCTTCGCTTAGGTGGGCAGGCAGCCTTAGCCATACAATATATCTCTAAACTTTTTAGATGATGAGACTTACTTTCTACTATAATAGGTAACACGAATTTTCTTATCCTTGCAGACTAGAATTTGACATTTGTCGATTATTAGACAAAAATACAAAATGATAAATGGTAAAGTTGAAGAAAATTGTTTTTCAAATGGTAAAATAACAAAAGTATAGTAAATTTCTTTAGGAGCTCCTGCTAAAAGTGAAAGATATATTTTTATTAGTACATTATTTGTCTTATACACTATTTTGTTGAGGCACGCAATGAATAAGTCAATGCCATTTTCTTAATTGAATAAACTTTAAATATCTATAATATCTTAAATGTATTCTAAGGATTCATTCAAGTCTAAGCATTCACTCAGCATTCAACATAATCCCCCTGTTCCTTGATCAACAGGATTCGACCGAAATCGCCTTATTACAAAACGTGTTGTAAAATTTGTCTTAACTGATGTTTAGTAGTTTAAGTACCGGTCCGTGATCTTGGATTCATGTAGCTCGGGTTTGTGATCACCAATCTGCATGAGACAAGCGTGGAGATTAAGCCTATTCTCATTATAGTAGAGATGACTTGATTCCATAGACTGATACTTAGTTTTTTACTAGTATACATTTCAAAATTCGTAGAACAAATATTGTTCAGAATGGTTGGTAGAACATGGTTAAAGGGATGAAACTGCAGACATCAATCATACATATTTTATATTATCCACCAATATTGTCCTTTTCCCCTCCTCCCACTCACAAACTCTTTCATTCATCGTCACATTCATTTCATCTTATTTTTATTAACATTACTCTTATTTTTACATTATTATAAAGATATCACTAATACTTAACTAGACAATACAGATGTTTATTCTCCGATTGGGATATTCTCATACAATAAACACCAAAAATATCTGAGCATCTGAAATGACAAAAATATATATCCGGTGATAAACAAATGAACACCGATCATCTGGTCTCAAAGCTCTGAAATCTAAATCTGTTACGGTTTTTTTTATGCTCGGGTATATTTTGACTTATCTGATTGCTAAGATATTTTTGATACCAAATAATACATCTAGTAATATCAAATACATAATATATTGAATAAAAATAGTTATAATATATTGTGATTATATTATGTATAACTGCATAAAGATTAGTATAATATTTGGTACTGATTATTTACCAGATATGTGGTTCTATGATTTTATCCCTAGAAATCTTTGAAAATTGTATGATTATAAGAAACGTTAATATACCTATCACCTACTTATTATTTATATATTTGCGCTATTTTATAAATTATTTTCACCAGAATTATTATACATTCTACTGTTAAAATATAGCTTAATATATAAAATAACTAATATTTAACAATAACATTAGGCTGCGTTTCCGTTTTCACTGGAGCGGAGCGAAGTAGACACCTACAACACCAGTAGAGTCACAAGTGCGCTGCCAACTTTTCACCACTTTCCCCCTAATTGGGCTTTCCGGTGCCCTCACTCACTCGACGAAACAGCTCATGCTGTGCTTCACGCTGGTCTTCTTTGAGGCCGTGGTATCACTTCGGTCGAGCTGGCCCATTCATGCCGAAGCGTGGCTCTCCCACGGTTCGATGTACGACTAATATAGAAGAACCTTGCTCGTTATCCAATTCTAGTGGATTTCACTCCACTCCACTTCAGTGAAAACACAGCCTAAATGTTATTTATACATGTTTTAACACTATAGTACACCCGGCTTTGCACCAATTCGACTTATATGATAAGTTTATTTTAAGTACTTACTATATTTATTACATATTTGCATTTTAAACTTAAATGTTAATTTACAAAAAAAAATACTTACACTCAAGTTAGAATCAATATTCTTATTATCCGACGAAGATCTTTTGGCGCTTAGATAACTTTAACAGGGAACGTTAGGCTAGCGTAGTAGCGATGACTTGATTTCTATGATAGCGTTCTTTGCCCTGCAGTGGAACAGTAATCTATACAGGGTTATTTTTTAAACACCGGCATCCTTCAAACCACCCTTTCTACAAACCATCCTGAACAACATTTCTTCTACGACTTTTCGAAATTCGTTGAAAAGTTTTTCGACGTGACCGATTTTGTATGGAAACATGAAAATTTTTTTCGCGAATTTACAAAAGTCATAGAACAAATGTTGTTCAGAATGGCAAGTAGACAAAGTGGTTTGGAGGATGCCGGTGTTTTATCAATAACCCTGTATATTTGTAATTCCACTGTTGGTTCTGATATCTGTAACACAGGTGCTTGAGCTACCTATCTCAGAGTCAGATCAATGTATGTGATGTAGTGAAATATTATTGCTAAGCACCAAAGATCCTAGTCGCAATTAGGGGGTTAAAAGAAATTAACTAAGCATCAGTGGGGGAAGGGGGGGAATTCAAGGACTCTTAAACGACGTTGAGATGTCCTTGAAAACCTCACGCTATGGTCTCTTGAAGTACTGCTCATCTATCCTCTTGGCCAAAGCCACCTGTGAAAAGTAAAACGAACATTAATTTTGAGTTAGCACTCTGAAATCCCGATTTACTCCTTTAGGGGGTGAGAATGTAAAACACGTATATTTTATTATTGATCTTTTTTTCAGTGAAGAATCTTATTATTGATTGTATGTACACTTACTTAAATTACTTTAACAACTTAGTTTAGTGAACAATAAGGGTTATTATCGTTATTAAGTTTTTTGACGGTTTTTTACTTCATTAAAACTTTTATGAATTGACAATTAGTGTATTTTTTTTCCGAACTTGAAAACGACAAAACAAACGGATCTATGACTGAATGAATGGTAGATATTAGCTTTTGTTTAAAAAGTTATCTACCTAGTTAAGCAAAAAACTGTTTATTTGTTTTTTTGGCAGTTTTTCTTTATTAAATAACCTGTATGGGTGTTTTCTATGTATTATAAGTATGTATTTACAAAAGAAAAGTATTATACATATATATTTGTAATTCCACTGTTGGTTCTGATATCTGTAACACAGGTGCTTGAGCTACCTATCTCAGAGTCATACCAATGTATGTGATGTAGTATATTATTATTATATATATTTTTCAAATTTTTTTAAATTTAAAGCCTGTAGCCTGTTTGTTTTTTTTTTATTTTGAGGACAATCCAGATGACCTCACTCCGCCTGGTGGTAAGCGGCCGTGGGATCCAAATATGAGGTTGATTTGTACTCACCAGGCTCTCGTGTCTGCGAACAGTCTCCGCCAACTTCCTGCAGGGCAGACGAGTGGTGATGATCGTGAAGACGTGCCCGAAGACCAGGGCGTCCAGCTCAGTTGGCCTGCGAAGACCGGTCAATCAATTATTGTGGCGACATTAACAAAAAAAAGAAGAAAACCATATTGCCATCGCCAGGAGAAAGAACTATGCCACTACAATTCTATCCAACTTCCGTGCCTTGGAAAGCACGTTACTAGCGACGCCATTTTTTTTTTATACTAGAGGTAGCAAACGAGCAAGCGGGTCACCTGCTGGTAAGTAATCACCGCCGCCCATGAACATCTGCGAGATCAGAGATGTCGCTGATGCGTTGCCGGCCTTTTAAGAAGGAGTACGCTCGTTTCTTGTGTTTATTAATTGTGAAGATTATGATAGGTATATAGTATAAAAAAATCTAGCTATGAAAACATAAAGAAAAGTATTAAAAATTTTATGGGGCACACTTGTGTAATAATTTCTTTCTACAAATTACACAAATTTTCATAATTGCTAAAAGTGGCCAGTTTTCGCAATAATGAAAATTATTGTTACTTGAAGCGTGTAAAAAATATTGTTACGCATCTCAAAAAATTGTTAATGCATTCCTTTATGTTTTCATATGTGGATTTTTAAAATACGAGTATATCTCATAATCCTCACAATTAATTTAAATCAATTTCATTTCACTTTTCATGGGGGAACATTCCAATCCCTGGCAAACTTTCTGTTTCTGCTTAGTTAATTTTGTGCTATCGCCGTCTACTGCTGACACTGTCTACCAAATATTACTTAAAATATCTAACGTGCGAAATTACAAATAACAACTATACTATACTTTAGAAAACAAAAAAACAAGAAACTCACTCATTCCGATTTGAAGAATGTCATTCTGCGTAAAAAGGACTGTTCTCGTTCTCGTAACATATAAAAGTAATAATTAAACGCATTTCATATGGAATTTTCTCAAAATTGTTTTTTTAAATCACATAATTCAATTATACAGGATGTACTTATATGTGAACATTTAGGTATATCCCTTTAACCATGTCTTCTGCCAACCATTCCGAACAACATTTGTTGTTCTTCGACTTTAAATTTGAAAAAAAAATTTGAACCCCCACACAATATCAATTCGATACAAAATGAACAAGTAACCTTCATATAAGTCTGAATGTTGTTCAGAATGGTTGATAGAAGGATGTAAATGTTCAAATATATGTAACTAGCGGCCGCCCGCGACTTCGTCCGCGTGGAAAAGTAACTTTTTACCCCTTTTTTTTTTTTTTTTTGGTTTCCCAGGGGAAATGCGTTACGCATACCCGTCCGCCGGGGGGCGGACGGGTTATGTCGGACTCCCCCCCGCATGACGGCGGGGGGTTTACCGACTAAAACCCCTGGGACTCTCCCTCATCGTCCATCGCGGGAGAAAGTCGTGGGGCAAATAGCGCGAAGCCCTCGCACCACGACATCTCCCCGGACGGTGGCCCGCCTACACGGCGGGCCCGGCGGGTGCTCCCCCGGGTCGGGGGAGCGGGAGGGGACAGCCGAGAGAGTTGAGCCGTCCCCACCGAACTTTTTACCCCCCTTTCAACCCCTTACAACCCCCTTTTCGCAATAAAAAGTAGCCTATGTTCTTTCTCAGGGTCTAGATTATCTGTATACCAAATTTCATTTAAATACGTTGAGTAGTTTTGGCGTGAAAGAGTAACAGACAGACAGACGGACAGAGTTACTTTCGGATTTATAATATTAGTTAGGATAATATTAGGGGTGTTAGGGAGCTCCGTAACCGTAACCGAAACTATCGGATATCCGATATAAAAAATCATCCGTAACCGTAACCGAATCCGAAATGAAAGTTTCGGATAGTATCGGATAGGGGCGGAGCCTAATTGAGACACGTTATGACAAGTTGTTTTGATCGGCCGGCCGCTGCCAGTGCCGACACAACATATTTGCTTTTAATACGAAATTACTGATTCAGTATAAGTAATAATTTTGTTATTACATTTTCATTTTAGGTGTTTTTGATCTAAAACATCTAAAATTTGGATAATACTCAATATAATATAATTATTTATATTTTGTTTTTAATAGCTGTAATAATTACTCACAGACTGATTGTAATTCCTGCCAAAAACGAAACAAACTACTTTATTACCTATTAGTATTTTGACTTTTAAAATTCCTTAATAATATAATATCCGTAACCGAAACTAACGGATAATCCGAAATAATTTAGTGATCCGTATCCGTAACCGTATCCGGTATAACAATCATTCCTATATCCGTATCCAATCCGTAACCGAAATTCATATCCATAACATCCCTAGATAATATCGTCCTACGTAATATCAATTAATGTAAGGGACAAAATTGACAAAATGAGTTATATATACAGTTCGATAGGAAATTTACGCTCTATCGATTGGTATACTTAAAAATGTTGATATCTTGAAGTTTTTGTCCGTTACGTTACCATTATTAAGTCACATTTTCTAAAAGCAAGCATATTTTTGGAAGGTAAGGGCCGTCTTTTATATTTTTAAATATATGAGTAGCGTAAAGGTTGTTTTAAGTTTTTTTTATTTAGTGTATTTAAACAAATATTTACGCTAACAATTTTATTTCGGAATTTTGTGAACATGTCCGTTACATTACTATCTATAGTCTTTACATAATAATTGAGTCCCTTACGCTAACAATTTTATTTCGGAATTTTGTGAACATGTCCGTTACATTACTATCTATAGTCTTTACATAATAATTGAGTCCCTTACGTTAACATTTCATTTCGGAATTTGATGAAATTATGTCCGTTACATTACTATCTATAGTCTTTACATAATAATTGAGTCCCTTACGTTAACATTTCATTTCGGAATTTGATGAAATTATGTCCGTTACATTACTATCTATAGTCTTTACATAATAATTGAGTCCCTTACGCTAACAATTTTATTTCGGAATTTTGTGAACATGTCCGTTACATTACTATCTATAGTCTTTACATAATAATTGAGTCCCTTACGCTAACAATTTTATTTCGGAATTTTGTGAACATGTCCGTTACATTACTATCTATAGTCTTTACATAATAATTGAGTCCCTTACGCTAACAATTTTATTTCGGAATTTTGTGAACATGTCCGTTACATTACTATCTATAGTCTTTACATAATAATTGAGTCCCTTACGTTAACATTTCATTTCGGAATTTGATGAAATTATGTCCGTTACATTATTATCTATACATACAATTATTTCAGATTTTAATAAATACCTCCGTTACACTATTACCTACATATAAAATGCTTTGTCCTGACTGACTGACTAATGGAACAACGACTAGTCAAAACCGCTAATTGTAGAGACCTAAAACTTGGAGAGTGTGTATGATGCAGGCATCTGATAAAAAACATTATTTACTTACATAATAGAAATGAAAGATTTGTGTTTTATAGAAATTCATCCCCCGTTAACCCGTAAATAATTAAAGATTTTGGATTATAAATTTAAATTACATATAACTGTTTAAAAAAAATATAAATAATGCAGTTTTATTCCTCAATCTTTCTTGTTATGCAACGTAATTAATCCTGCGCTATGGATAGAAGATATTGAGAAACTACTAGCTGTTAACCTTCTTTATCTTCGCAGCAAGTCACATCTATGTAGAGTGGAAACGCTGCTACTACTACTACAACTACTACCTACTTAACCTTAAGATTGTAGTGGACTAGAAGAAAACTGCTTTACCCACAATAAATTGTATGTATAAGGCAAGTTTCATAAAACGCACAAAGTATCCTGGTGGTTCTGGCACTCGAAGGAATAACGAAGTATATTTCTAACAAACAAAGATGATACCACTGACCACTGACTAAGCATTTCTCCTTGGAATTATTTGAAAAATTGATTGTGGTTATCCAAATTAAATACCTGTTACCGAAAAAGCATGTTGTTGAAACAGTATTTTGTGTTACCAGTAGAATGGCCATAGGCATAGCTGTCCAAAATCTGGATAAGTTACTTTTATTTCGCTTACTTACAATTATTATTAGCAATATAGTTATATTTTGTTAATACTTATCAATTTATGTTAAAGAATTACTAAAAATGGCAGCGGCGCTACCATTTCGATTCCCAACTGCTGACCTTTATAAATACTGGGACGTCTTGACGGTGCGCCAAACCTTGGTTCTGCAAACAGTAGGTAACTAAAAAACATACACAAATCCAAAATAACGCTACTTTAGTTCAGGATAAGCGTAGGAAAGGCACCGTCTATACTAGCCAAACATGAAATATCATAATTTCTCTATTTCTTAGAAACATAATTATGTATAAAACCAATTATGTAGGTAACCCTTACCAAAACTTGCTGCAAATACACTGTTAGTTTGTAGGTACCTCAAATCTTTGTAAATCCTTGTAAGTAAGTAGAGGCTCTCCTGCCCCAATTAATTTAATAAATATTATCTCAACCTGCTTTTAGTCACCGAGAGATTTACCTACCCTCCCTTCATAATGGATTTAAACACACAAAACAACATCATACCCTTAGACCTTACATGCTCTTAAACACTAGTCCTAGCTCATGAGGCCTATTTGTGAAGAGAAATAAATGATTTATTTATTATTAAATTAAAATTAAACATCCCCTCAGAACTATTTTCGAATTCTACGCGGACAAAGGATTGGCATCAGCTAGTCATTTACAAAAGAGAGCTATTTTAAATTTATCACTGCAGCTGATTTAACATAGTAAGTACTTTATGGTATATCTTAACTAATAATCAATTTTACCTTCATTTTATTATGAAAACGGGTTAATGATCGATTACATTGCATTTTAATCAATACATTCTTGCATTATTTCAGTGTAAGAACTGAAATATATTAAATTTGTGATATTTGGGGGCCTGTTTACTTTAACTGTAAATGATAAAAAGTAACTTTGTTGGTAGTTACACCATGAAAATATTTTTGTTATGTTCTTTACGTTATTTATTGTTAACACATAGTGATTTTTTATAAAAATTTGTTAGTGTAAAGGACATATTTTTAAAAAAGTATAATGTAAGGGACAACCTATAATTGAAACCATAAAAGATACCAATTTTATTACCAAACAGTATTAAAGAACGCAAAATTTTAAGCTTTTTGGTATATATATCGATTGTGTATACGACACATGTACAATGTTATGACACTTTAAAAATAAAAATAAAAGTTTTTCGCTCATACTGAAAAATCACCATTTGTCCCTTACCTTAATTGATATTACGTAGGACGATATATTTGAACATTTACATCCTTTTAACCACGTTAGTACAGGATATCCTGTTTGTATAAAAATTGTCATAACTTACCATAAGAAAATACAAAACTCTTAAACACGCAATTGGATTTACTTTTTATTTCTTTCTCTCATAATAATACATAATCACACCACAACATAGAAAAACGAAACGCACAGATTTTTTTTTAAACCAGAGACAATATTTTATTGTGGCGGGAAAGTGTTTAGTCTATGTCAGCCATAGACGGAACTGAACTATGCACAGCATTTCTCTTCCTCAAATACTCCAATAGACTTTCGACACTGATGTCCCCGCTTGGCATTTTAAGAGTCGATTTTGAGTCTGGAAATATTGAAGGAATTCAGGATAAAACGGACAAGAGTGTGTCAGGTTAATGTTGGTTATGGCATGTGAAAAATCCGCTAGATGGCGTACTGTTAGACTAAGGTCCAACTTCAACGTCATTGATTTTTAGTGACATTTTGACATCTCACATCAAAAATAACCAATCACCCTGTCTTCAGTTCTACCACAAAATAATTGCACATAGAAGGTAGACTCAGCCTGATTTTTAATGCCGAGGCTATGAGCTAATTGAAGATGTTGGTGGCCGAGTCTTTGGTGACCGTTGCAAAGACGCAGTATGCGTTGTCCACCATAGCGACTATTCTGCAGCTGACCAGCTACCGGTATCCTTTGCCGCCGACTGTCCATGGTAAGGCATTGTCCATGTAACCGAATGTCTTAAGCACGCCTTTTTATTAGACTATAGGCCAACGTTTGTCCACTTTCGCACCTGATGGAAAGTGACGATGAGGTCTGGTATGACACGCGTTTGCCTAGAAGATGCTTGTTTACTCTTGCCGTAAAGATGTCACGATTATAGTTTCTGTCAATTGACGGACGCAAACGATTTTCTTTTTATAGGATAGGGGGCAAACGAGCATGCGGATCACCTGATGTTAAGCGATTACCGTCGCCCATGAACACCTGCAACTCCAGGGGCTTCACAGGTGCGCTGCCGGCCTTTTAGAGCGAGATATGCCCTTTTCTTGAAGGTTGTAGGTCGTAGTGGTCCGGAAACCGCAGGTGGGCAGTTCG
>JABMDO010001884.1:0-11106 GCA_014851415.1 Cnaphalocrocis medinalis
GCCCGTCCCGAGTGCCCGTCCGATCAGACAGGATTAACTTCAGTCAAACAATTGCATTTATAAATTGGAGAGCTTCATGGTCATTTTCAGATGTTTTTATACTAACAACATAAAAATACAATTTCAGCTAGAAAGGGATTAGGCGAATCATGTTCTCGTGTTGTTGATGACATGATATACAAGTCTCTTATACTAACATTAATAAAACACATCACAGCGATAGCAGCGAACACAGTCATGCATACGTTATACCTAAATTATTGAAAGAACGAAAATATAATTTAAAATATAAACAGGTGCATGGAACAAACAAGATGATTAAAAACTAATAATCATTTAAACATAAGAAGTTCAGCTAAAATCTAACAAGGGCCATTCTGATGATGCAATGTGGTTTGATATTTGTGAAAAAATCTCGATGCTAAGTCAAAACTTCCTTTGATAGGTACTTTTTATATTATCACACCATTACGTCATTAGAAAAAGAGCTTATTTGAGATACTGGTACCTATATAAAATGTCACATTAACAAAAATCTACATGGTTGATGACGATCATCTATGGATGCATAATGTTTCTAATAACTACTTTAAATGACTTAAGCGATGTGTAAAAAGATTCGGTGAAATTTTACAGATGTTACAAATAAGAAGATAATAATACTGGTTGTGTTTCAATACCGAAACAAAAAATACTGTAAGATTTCACCGTGAACAATATATTTACATTAGTTAATGTGGTAAAACAGACGCAACACAACATAAAACGAGCAATGATTGTGATATTGATGTTTTATGTAACAAAAAAAATTTTTTTTGATGATTAACAATGCTCTAACTCAAGTAAAGAAAGAATATGAATCTAATTCATAAAGATGAATACCACCTACTTTGTTTGGTAGTTTTTCGCTGATTTGGGTATAGGCTGCTGGTAGGTTTAGTTTAGTTTTCTATAGACGCTTAGTAGAGACCTCAAAATAAGTTTTTGTTAGTAAAAGGCACATTTCATCGTATAGGTTATACATCGGTAAACAATCCTGTAAACTATCTCGACCGGCCACAAATAGATTCAAACGGATCGTTTTCAATTTTTACTAGAAAGAAAACATCGACTAAAGTAATTGGCAAAAACAGTGGCGCGGCGCCTTGTTAATCGACAACGATTATTTCAAATATTTTCCAAACCAATGATTACAACACACTAGAAGGTATATCAATAATGGTAACGATGTACATACATAATATTAGGAAAGCAGAATCTAAAACAAATTAGCATTCATAAGCAGAGAATTGGTAGATGTAGTCGGATATAACTACTTAGCATGCTTCAGGCAGGCTTTGAGTAATGTAGGTACTAGACAGGGTAATGGATGATGGCCTTAACCCGGCGTTCGCACAGTTGGGTCTATTTGACCCGGGCAGTTTTCAAATGAGCGTGTTTCTTAGAATTTGTGTGCAACGTTGCCAAACTTCTCAGTAGCTGGAGCTAACGGTCCGCACTTAGTGCTGGATATCGCCAATTAGTCGTGTTGCGGCCCGCAGCGGGTGATAGACACGGTTCAAACGCGGAAAAAGGTAAATATGACCCAACCATACTATTCGTTGTCGTAATTTTTCGCCGTTTTAAAAAAAATTTTTGGTTTTCTAATATTGTTTATTTTGTTATTTTCAGAAATTTTACAATATGGATCGCGAAGAACGTAAACTACATCGAAATTTTTTAGTATTTCGCAAGAATCGACTCCGAATACGGAAAATACATCTGCAGAGAGAGCGTGCAATATTGTACTGCCGAGATTGCGCAGATGATAAGGATACCATGACTGACGTATACGACTGATACAAATGGTGTTATAGTATAAGTCTATTAATTACTGATTACCATGTAAGAAATTTGTTTATATTATAGAAAAAAGTTTTTGTTTGTTAAATTTTATTACTTTAAGACAGAGGTTGTCTATTTTGTTATTTATTTGTGATACTTTTTATAAAAAAGTCATTAAAAAGATAGTTTCATATCATGTTGTTTTTTTTTCTACTCAAAACCTATAACGATGATCGTATTATACAGATAGTACAACCACAAATCAAATTAATTTAAACTTTTGTAATTATGGCGTTTTCTTATAGGGTCCTGTCGACCCAACCCTACTGTCGTTGTTACATATTTTGACTGTGCTGGCGCCGGGTTAATTGGCAATACTGTTATTCAAATCAACCATCCAAGAAGACGAGCAGACAACCTTAAGACAGTCTAATGCTTTTCAAATGTTTGTAAACCAATTTAAGTTGTTTAAACCGATAACATTTGCGAATTATGATTAGTTTTTCGATTTCGTAAGTACGAAATCAGAATAAAAGTGATGTTCGAAACATAAAAAACAATTGCAAACGGAATCAAAATCATGGGACTAATTCACGTGCAATCGACAATTTAGAGATTGCATACATTCTTCCATACAAATCTCTCATTCGACTTCTATGTCGAGAGCACGAGAATTGTAGCCCAGTTTAATTTTGAAAACGCAAATACTAAAGACTTTCCACTATGTTTATAGTTTACTTTAGAAACGTTCCATTGTAATTTGTTAGTAAGTTAAGTAAAAATAGAAAAAGTAGGTAACTTGTAGCCCTGTGTAGTCACTAGCAAAGAAAGCGCAACAAAGAAAAGAAGATTCTAATGAAGCAGTAAATTGTACTTAAGCTGACTAACCTGAGGCAAGAGCGTCAGTTGTTGGGCGCTAATGGGCCGCGCGGAGCCACGCTCGCGCTCCTGTAGGTGCGCGACGAGAGCTTGCGATGTGTTCCAGCAATTCTTTATTTGTGGACCAGGAGTTGGTGCGTGCGCGCCTGGAACATTGAAAAGTCCAAATGATAAGTGTGTGTTCGAATTTAAATAATAACAACATTTGTAGCAAACAATAAAAACGATTACAATTGTCTAATGAAATATAGTGGTACGAGTAATTCTAGTAATAAATGCCGAATATAAATACTTAGTAAGATTTTTTTTTTATAATATAGGAAGGCAAACGAGCAAGGGGATCACCTGATAGTTAGTGAATACCGCCACCCATGGACATCAGCTACACCAGAAGGAGTGCGGATACGTTGCCGGCCTTTTATGAAGGTATAAGCTCTTTTTTTGAAGATTAAAATGTCGTACCGGTTCAGAAAATACCTCTGCGGGAAGTTGATTCCACAATGAGGAGGTGCGTGACAGAAAGTGTCGAGTAACGTAACATGTACCTATTTCTAGTTATTGCGATTTGTTTTTTTATGACCCTTTTAAATTCAGAAGGGTTGTAAAAGAACTGAGTCTTTCCGTCATTATATTAAAGCTATGAGTTCTTATTGCAGAACTGGCGACCAATTAGTCCTTTGAGTCCTAGAGTTCTTTTGAGTCTTTTTAATTCTTTCAGCCCTAAAATTTCTTGAGTCCTTTAATTTGTTTTGAGTTTTTTCGCTTTCTTTCAGTCCTTTGAACCCTTTAAGTCTTATGAGTTCTTTGAAGTCTTATGAGTAGCTCACGCTATTCAATAGAACTGCAGTCGTGAACTTTAAAGTAGGCACCTACACCTCTGTAGCCTGCAGTCTTAATCACTTAGTACCTAAGTCCGAATATACAATAAGTCAGGCTCAAATTGATATTGTTACGACCATAGGGGTACCGTGCAAGCGGAATTAGAACTTATCTCTGTCAAAGATAAGGTTTATATTCCCTTGCACTACGTCACATACGCACGGTCGGCCGAACGCACGCGTCGAAGGAAATGGAGACTTATCGAACATTCGAGAATGTTCGACACACATCCAGAACTGTGTAGAAGACCCTCGAAGCCCTAGTTACTAACTATCCCCCGAAGACTCTGGAACATTCTAGTAGGACTTACTAGAAAGTTGTGGAAGTTACTGGAAAGGTCTCGCCCGCGCCTGTGCTAGTATAAAAGCGGGACGGGCGAGCCGACGAGTCAGTTCTGATTTGAACAGCGAAGAAGTGAGTTCCAATTTGGAAAGCGATTATTCTCCTGCGAACTAAGAGTGATCTTGTGTATTACCTGCGAAGTGTTAAGGAAGATTTTAGTGTTTTAGTGCGTCTAAGTGTGATTTAGTGTTTTAATTGTGTTTTTGTTACTCGTCGAATAAATTAATTGTCTTTTTGTGACTTTGGCATTTTACTTGAATCTTACGTACCCCGTACCCGCAACAATTGGTGTCAGAAGTGGGATTCAAGATGTCACTTACGCCACAAGAAGACAGTGAGGACCGAATGACGAGAAGAGAGACTGCGACCTTGCAAGAGGGTGAAGTGGAAGAAGCTCAACGGAGGGTTCTGGTTCTGCTATACAAAGTGGACTTACCATCGACCTTGCCACCTCAATTGATGTTATTAATTCTCTACTATCGTTAGTTACCGATGAGATGACCCGCAGTGACAAGCAAAACCGCCATCACAAGGCGCAGCTTGCTGAAATTAAGGAGGAACAAGCCCGTTACCGGGAGGAGCAAGAACGCCGTCATGAAGCGCAACTCGCTGAACTTAAGGAGGAGCAAGCCCGCCGCCATGAGGAGCAAGTCCGCCGCCTGGAAGCACAACTTAAGGAAGAACAAGCCTTTCATCAGGCGGAGCAGGCTCGTCGTCAGCATGAGCAGGTTCACCGTCTTGAGGAGCAGGTTCACCGTCTTGAGGAGCAAGAACGCCGTCATGAAGCGCAACTCGCTGAACTTAAGAAGGAGCAAGCCCGCCGCCATGAGGAGCAAGTCAGTCTTCAAGAGGAGTATGCCCGACGCCAGGAGGAGCAAGTTCACCGCCTGGAAGCACAACTTGCTCAGCTTAGGGAAGACCAAGCCCTTCACCAGGAGGAGCAGGCTCGTCGTCAACATGAGCAGGTTCGCCGTCTTGAAGAACAGGTCCGCCGTCTGGAAGAGCAGGTTCGCCGCCAGGAGGTGCAAGCTCGCCGTCAAGAGGCGCAGCTTGAAGAATTCAAGGAGGTGCTCAGTAGCAAGAGTTGGTTGGGGGCTATTGAGAAGAAGTATGCAGCACTGGAAAAGCAGATCGTTGCTGTGGAAAACCGACTCAACCTGGTGGATGGTGCGTTACAACAGCTGCACATCAAGGTGGAAAAGGTAGAAACTCGAGCTGCTACAGTAGTGCCGGCAAATACAGTGTCGCCTGCAATCGAATTACCCTACTTCGATGGAACTACGTCCTGGGCAGCTTTCTGGTGCCAGTTCGAAACATTGGCTAAGGGAAATGGGTGGAGCGACGAAGAATCAATGATGGCTCTCACTTTGGCTCTTCGTGGAGATGCTTTACTCATATTAGAATGCCTGCCTTCGGATAATAGGACCTTGGGAGCTCTCCAAGAAGCACTAGAGAGCAGGTACAGTGTTAAAACACCAGGAAGTACATGTTCAGAGCACAACTACGCGACCGAGTTCAGGAACCTGGTGAGAGTCTGCAGCAATGGGCAACGGAAATCGAGAGGCTAGTCCGACGTGCATATGTGTCATGCCCGGCGATAAGTGGAGCCAATGATCTTGCAAGCGTTCAACGACGGAATAAGGGACGCACACATCAGACATGCCGTGAAATTAAGTCACCATCAGACTTTACTGGAAGCTCTAGCCCATGCATTGGAGGTTGAAGCTGTACGTCAGGACCGTGGACCTCACAGACTACGGGAGGTAGTTGTGAGGGAAAGACCCTCCTTGGTCCCAAAATGCTATAGCTGCGGAGAGAGGGGCCATATTCGAATAAGTTGCCCCAAACGACGGTGCGTCAACGGTGACTACAGGAACTGGTGTGACTACAAGAACTGGCGTGACTACAAGAACTGGCGTGACTGCCGGAATGACAGTAACTGGCATGGCTACCGGGATGACTGCAGGAACTGGCGTGACCACCGGATCAAGCAAGTGACCACTTCACCATGTGTTAAAACATGCTCGGGACGAGCATGACTAAGAGGGGGGTAATGTTACGACCATAGGGGTACCGTGCAAGCGGAATTAGAACTTATCTTTGTCAAAGATAAGGTTTATATTCCCTTGCACTACGTCACATACGCACGGTCGGCCGAACGCACGCGTCGAAGGAAATGGAGACTTATCGAACATTTCGAGAATGTTCGACACACACATCCAGAACTGTGTAGACGAAGACCCTCGAAGCCCTAGTTACTAACTATCCCCCGAAGACTCGGAACATTCTAGTAGGACTTACTAGAAAGTTGTGGAAGTTACTGGAAAGGTCTCGCCCGCGCCTGTGCTAGTATATAAAGCGGGAGGGCGAGCCGACGAGTCAGTTCTGATTTTGAACAGCGAAGGATCGTGAGTTCTGATTGAACAGCGAAGAAGTGAGTTCTGATTTGAACAGCGAAGGAAGGTGAGTTCTGATTGGAAATGGAAAGGAAGGAAGTGATTTCCCATTTGGAAAGCGATTATTCTCCTGCGAACTAAGAGTGATCTTGTGTATTACCTGCGAAGTTGTTTAAGGAAGATTTTAGGGTTTTAGGAGTGCGTTAAGTGGGATTTAGTGTTTTATAATTGTTTTTTGTTTACTCGTCCTAATAAATTAATTGTCTTTTTGTGACTTTGGCATTTTACTTGAATCTTACGTACCCCGTTAAGTCGGTTCAACAAGATCACTTTTAGTTCGCAGGAGAATAATCGCTTTCCAATTGGAACTCACTTCTTCGCTTTCCAAATCAGAACTCACTTCTTCGCTGTTCAAATCAGAACTCACTCCTTCGCTGTTCAATCAGAACTCACTCCTTCGCTGTTCAAATCAGAACTGACTCGTCGGCTCGCCCACCCCGCTTTTATACTAGCAACAATATTATCAATCATAGTGACGTTTCAACCCACTTCATAAAAGATTTTCAAGAAGGACAGCTCCTTACTCTGCGATACACAGCGCTGATGTTGCTTCTCGCCAGTCTTCTGTTACGCCGTGGTCGCCGTGGTATCACTTTGATCGACCATTCATGCCAAAGCGTGGCCCTATAACTTACTTGAGCCTCACACTGCGCCGACTGCTCCGCTGCCAGCTGGTCTCTTAGTAGCAAGAGCTGCGCGACGGCGGCGCGCAGCAGCTGCGCAGCAGGTCCTTACTCAGAGAAACACAGCGCTGATGCTGCACTAAAACTTACTTGAGCCTCACAACGCGCCAACTGCTCCGCTGCCAGCTGGTCTCTTAGCAGCAAGAGCTGCGCGACGGCCGCGCGCGTCTGCTGCACTTGTTGCTCGAGCCACTCGCGAAGCAGCTGCGCAGCAAGTCCTCACTCAGAGAAACACAGCGCTGACGCTGCAATAAAATTTACTTGAGCTTCACACCGCGCCGACTGCTCCGCTGCCAGCTGGTCTCTTAGCAGCAAGAGCTGCGCGACGCCCGCGCAGCAAGTCCACACTCAGAGAAACACAGCGCTGACGCTGCACTAAAACTTACTTGAGCTTCACACCGCGCCGACTGCTCCGCTGCCAGCTAGTCTCTTAGCAGCAAGAACTGCGCGACGCCCGCGTGCAGCAGCTGCGCAGCAGGTCCTTACTCAGAGAAACACAGCGCTGACGTGCACTAAAACTTACTTGAGCCTCACAACGCGCCGACTGCTCCGCTGCCAGCTGGTCTCTTAGCAGCAAGAGCTGCGCGACGGCCGCGCGCGTCTGCTGCACTTGTTGCTCGAGTGGCTCGCACAGCAGCTGCGCAGCAAGTTCTCACTCAGAGAAACACAGCGCTGACGCTGCACTAAAACTTACTTGAGCTTCACACCGCGCCGACTGCTCCGCTGCCAGCTGGTCTCTTAGCAGCAAGAGTTACGCGAAGGCCGCGCGCAGCAGCTGCGCAGCAGGTCCTTACTTAGAGAAACACAGCGCTGACGCTGCACTAAAACTTACTTGAGCCTCACAACGCGCCGACTGCTCCGCTGCCAGCTGGTCTCTTAGCAGCAAGAGCTGCGCGACGGCCGCGCGCGTCTGCTGCACTTGTTGCTCGAGTCGCTCGCGCAACAGCTGCGCTGCAGGTCCTCACTCAGAGAAACACAGCGCTGACGCTGCACTAAAACTTACTTGAGCTTCACACCGCGCCGACTGCTCCGCTGCCAGCTGTCTCTTAGCAGCAAAAGCTGCGCAGCAGGTCCTTACTTAGAGAAACACGGCGCTGACTCTGCACTAAAACTTACTTGAGCCTCACAACGCGCCGACTGCTCCGCTGCCAGCTGGTCTCTTAGCAGCAAGAGCTGCGCGCGGCCGCGCGCGTCTGCTGCACTTGTTGCTCGAGTCGCTCGCGCAACAGCTGCGCTGCAGGTCCTCACTCAGAGAAACACAGCGCTGACGCTGCACTAAAACTTACTTGAGCTTCACACCGCGCCGACTGCTCCGCTGCCAGCTGGTCTCTTAGCAGCAAAAGCTGCGCAGCAGGTCCTTACTTAGAGAAACACGGCGCTGACTCTGCACTAAAACTTACTTGAGCCTCACAACGCGCCGACTGCTCCGCTGCCAGCTGGTCTCTTAGCAGCAAGAGCTGCGCGACGGCCGCGCGCGTCTGCTGCACTTGTTGCTCGAGTCGCTCGCGCAACAGCTGCGCTGCAGGTCCTCACTCAGAGAAACACAGCGCTGACGCTGCACTAAAACTTACTTGAGCTTCACACCGCGCCGACTGCTCCGCTGCCAGCTGGTCTCTTAGCAGCAAAAGCTGCGCAGCAGGTCCTTACTTAGAGAAACACGGCGCTGACTCTGCACTAAAACTTACTTGAGCCTCACAACGCGCCGACTGCTCCGCTGCCAGCTGGGTCTCTTAGCAGCAAGAGCGCGCGACGGCCGCGCGCGTCTGCTGCACTTGTTGCTCGAGTCGCTCGCGCAGCAGTTGTAGTTGATGCTGAGCGCTCAGCGGCGTAGCGTCGTCGGCCTGGTCGCCGTTGCTGTTGAGATCAATGTTGAGCACGCACTCCGGCAGGTCGAGGAGGGTCACGCTCGGTGCTGGAGTGGTACGCTGTAGAAATAATCATTCCCTTTAGTCCTTCTGATGACTTTAAAGTTACAAGGATATTACTTAATAGTTCTTTAACTTTTCGCGTTGTATTACAACTATTATCTATACTTCTTATACAAAGGTAATTTCGGTAGACAACGTAAAATCTTAAATACAAATCAAAAATGCTAAATAGTAGCGTGATGTAATCAACATCTAACCACTAGCGCCATCTGTTGGTATGGTAAAACGATTTAGCAAAAAATCATTCCGAAACGAAGCAACGGGGCGGGCCCTTAATCATTATTTAAGTAGATTTAAGCTGCTGCTGACAACGGCTGCTCTACTAACGCAGCCGAAACGCTTATTGCTTGAGTAAGTAGGTACATAATTATGTGCTCAAAAAATGGCACATGGATAAATAAAATAAAAAATCTTTGTAATTATTCCTCATATAAAAAACACTTTTTTTTATATCCAAATTGAATTTGGCACTGACTGCAATGGCTTCTTTTTTTTCGTGTGAACTGCTTTAAGTATAACTAATTTAAAAAATATTATTCACTTTTTCGAAGGCATTTTTTTATTCCAAACTGATTTTCAGTGTCTTGTTTCGCCCGCGGGCGTAATTAACCTTCACCTTCCATCACGCTCTTGTGGCTATAAAATTCCAGAATGTCATAAATATGATAAATACGAGACCATCCTTTTAAAGCAAAAAAATAAATATTACAATATAATAATATTGATTCATGCGTCTTCTTCCAATCCGTCAATTAAAATCGGCCAAGTGCTGAATATTGAAAGAAATTATTTTTTTGAAAGACATCGCAATAAATCCTAGGCTTAGGTACCCTTGGAACATGAGCCAGGACAGTTGCGTCGGTTATGACAATAAAGTGACTAACGTTTGACCAAACTTTTCTTAGGGAAACCAATCAAACAAGGTGGTATGTACCTACACGGTTACACATTTTAAAAACAACTCGAATAATACAAGCTACGTTGCGATGTTTTCTCTCATAGCCGTATGGTAAAAATATTCACATTCATTTGAAAAATCTAGGATTGTTCGAATTGAAATCTACGAACGCCCGTTAGCTCAAAGGCACAACCAATATTTGATCCATATTTCATGTTGACGCTTAAAAGTTGCCGAGCAAAAAATCACGTTATTTTTTATATTCCTTTGTAAGGCCCACTTATATAAAGCAGTAGAGTAGAGTAAAATAGTAAATATATAAACTTATTCCACTGGCTCAGTGACCTTTAGTGGATTTTGGCACTACTGATATAACGTTTCATTCTAAGTTCAAAACGACAACAGAAGTTGGTTCATTATCTTTCAAAATTTTAACTGTATATCTATGTAGATATCAGGAGACATGAAGTGAAGTGTTATTAAAGCTGCTTGGCTAACAGTCACGTGACTGTTAGCCAGACTGGGTGTAAGGTTTATTTATCGGATCAATATTTGTACGGAGGTTCGAGCAGTTAGTCAAAGATAGGTAGACTTCCATAAAGACGAGGGTGGACCCAGCTCCACGCTAAATAAAGTAGATTACCCTCACTTCTATCCGGAACTTAACTTGACCAATACCGAAGTAAGACGAATACGAAATAAGAACGTCGATTACATCATACAATAACACCAAACTACTATGAGTCTTTCAACAGAACACGGAAGACGAATCATCATCATCAGAAGTCCTGAGTGATTCGAAGGTGTAAGAATCGAAAAACTAAACAAGGCGTCGTTTCGTGGGCAGATACTGTGAGTGTTGTGTCGAGAACAGGTGCGGAAAATTTGTGAATTAGTAAATAGTGGTACCATGTGTTGTATACCAATCCGCATTAGGCAAGCGCTCATTTTCCAGCGCTCAGTTTTCCCGAGCACGTGCAAATTGTGGAATGATTTTCCAGTTGCGGTGTTCCCTGATTGCTATGACATGGCCTTTTTTAACGTCGTAACGCCCAGACAGCAGACACAATGGAAAATCAATTGTTTTATGCCTTTTAAAAGGCTTATTGACCTTATGACGTTAAACAAGGTTGAAAAGAGTACTTCTTTCACGATAGGCAGCAGCATGTGTCTCGGCATTGTTGTGTCTATGAGCGGCGGTCACCATTTACCATCAA
>JABMDO010001885.1:0-11033 GCA_014851415.1 Cnaphalocrocis medinalis
GTGCTCCATCCAAAAAATACGTTCCTGCTATTAAATGCAAGCAAAAATCCATCCCAATTCTGCTGGGTCAAGGCTCATATCGGGTATAGATGGGAACGAGGCAGCGGACGGCAGCAAAAGCGGCGGCCGAGCTAGGACCGCATACTCCTATGCCAATACCTCCTAACAGTTATTTATTTTGTTTAAATTCTTAAAGCAACTCGAGTCGTAAACGCCACTGTTACACATACTTTCTGTCCTATACGCCTCATTCGATAGTCAGTATTTTTCACATCATTATAATTTTAACTGGTGTATCGACCGAAACCTTATAATGAATTTTTAAGGTATTACGACTTGTTTATCGACGGTAAACACGTGGGCTGTATCACCACTTTTTTGCGAATTTTAAAACTTTGATAATACAATCGATAGAGAAAAAAAATGGAGTAAGATAGCATTCAAAGTCATTTTGGCCAAAATGGTGATTACGCCCTTTGAGTTAGTATCGATATTTCCAATGAGAACGGTTTGTCTGCTGCTTCGAAAATATTTGCAATGTAAGTAATTTCACTATTTTCATGTAATTTTTTTGTCATTCTATAAGAACTTGTGTTTTAGTTACGTGAGTATTCAATTTTGCTGAATGTATCAAATTCTACATATAATTGGGACTAAAAATCCTTGTAAATACTGGCTCCTACCGGCTGCCAAATTTTCGCGTAAATTTAAACTGGCTTTATTGTTTGCGCCAATTCGTACCCAAGATTACGCTCAATTCGTACCGGTACGAATTAGGATTACAAAATTAAATTATATATTTATTGTTTTCAGGTAATCATGACTACACGAAATATAATGTTGGTCCCACAAGATATGGAAAAAAGCCTTACGATATCGAGAAGGAAATTTAAAATTTAATGAGGCTGTCGCGTATATAATACCTAAAACCAACGTTCCGCGTCATTTAAAAGGTTAAATACACAAAGCATCGGCCGCCCCAAGGACTTAGTAAAGAGATGGAAGATGAGCTCATTAGACACATTTTAGAGCTTGAATCAAGATTTTTTGGTATACCATACACGATTTATGGCGTTTGGCCTATCAACGGTTTCAATTGCGACGAGTGAAGAATTGTCGAGAACCATACGCCGAATCTTTAAGGTTTATACCTGAGTGTTTAACTTAATGATTAATAATTGTGATTTATAGTTGCTTACACCATGATAGATCTCAAAGTACGATTTAAGAATATTATAGTACGATTTAAGACCATTGATCTTAAATCGTACTTTTTTTGAGTTTTTTAAGTGTTGTTTCTCTTAAATTTATTAGTTTTAGGTGGGAATAGCATAATTGTTATAAGAATAACCAAATAACGTTTAAAACATTATAACGTATTGTTACTTAATTTCAAATTATGGCAATTATCCCTTAAGTGGTACGAATAAGGCAAGTTTCCCCTAATCAGAATAAAAATATGTAGGGGTTTTGGAGCAGGTGATAATTAGCAGACCATTTTTACTCGAACACCCTAAACTTGCACCATAAGCAATACAATGACAGAATTGATAACAGTTTTACAACAATGATGATCTCATGATGATGTTTTACATATTAGTACTAACTTATTTCACAATTCTAAATAGCACTTTCTCAAACTGCAGTGCCCTCAAGGGGGAGTCGCTGCACGTGTGTGCGCCCGCGCATAATATTTAAGAAGTAACAAATGGAAGTGTAATATCTTAGTATTGCCAAGCGCAACTAAATAGTTTATATCAAAATTTATAGACGGCCTTGATGTGAATGTGTGAAGAAGTGGGTAACAGAAGAAAGCGACAAGAATGGTAGCGTAACATCTTTATAGAATGTGCAATTTCAGCGTAACTAAATAGTTTGTATCGCAACGAATACGGGAAAGGTGTGTAAGAGTGATGGCAGAAGAAAGTATCAAGATTTGGTAGCTTATCATCTTTATAAAATGGGCAATATCAGCGTAACTAAATAGTTTGTATAGTAATGTATACAGTAAAGTCGGCATTGGTGTAAACGTCGAAAAGAGTAATGGTAAAAGAAAGTAACAGACATGGTAGCATAATATCTTAATAAAATGGGCAATACCAGCGTAACTAAATAGTTTGTATAGTAATGTATACATAAAGTCGCATTGGTATGAAATGTGAAGATGGACGTAATATGATATGGTAGCGTAACATCTTAATAAAATGGGCTACACTAGCGGAACTAAATAGTTTGTATCGCAATTTAAATAGTAAAATCGTCATTACAGCATTGGTGTGAATGTGATAAAGAAAGTAATTAGGTAGGTAGCGTAACATCTTTATTAAATAGACTACACCAGCTTAACTTAATCAGTTTGTAGCGCAAAGTAAAGGCATTGATGTGAATATTACAAGAGTGATGGCTAAAGCATGTAACAAAATTTGGTAGCGTAACATCTATATAAAATGGGCAATACCAGCGTAACTAAACAGTTTGTATCGCAATGTATACAGTAACGTCGGGATTGGTGTGATGTGGCAAAGAGTGATGGCGAAAGAAAGTAACAAGATTTGGTAGCGTAACATCGTTATAAAATGGGCAATACCAGCGTAACTAAATAGTTTGTATCGCAACGTAAACAATTAAGGCATTGATGTAAATGTTATAAAAGTGATGGCAGAAGCAAAAGCAAAAGCAGAAGCAAAAAGATGTGAATGTTATAAAAGTGATGGCAGAAGTGATGGCAGAACAAAATTTGGTAGCGTAATATCTTTATAAAATGGGCAATGCCAGCGTAGCTAAATAGTTTGTATCGAAAAATATACAGTAAAGGCATTGATGTGAATGTGAAGAAGAGTGTGGTAGACAAAAAGACATCTTTTAAAATGGGCAATACAAGCAAAACTAATTAGTTCGTATAGAAATATATACGGTGGTTGGTATTGGTATGTAATGCGTGAAGACAGCCGAAAACAACATGAAATGGTAGCGAACATCTTTCGTAAGATCATTAATTGGCGAAATCTACGGTTTATGCAGTAGTGGTGTATAGTCATATTGCAACTTTAAAAACTAATTAGTGTCATCAGATTTGATCTTGCATTTCTTACGATCCAATGTACTGGGTTTTTGCAAATGAAAATCTGACAGATGTAAATGTCAAGTTCACTTAACGACACATAACTTAGTAGATATAGTCATTTTGACATGATATGACATACAACCAATCCAGTTATTGTTGCACCAGTTGTCAATGTAACGCCATCTATGGATATTTCATTTGCAAAATCCTCCGGTGGAGAAAGTGTCTTTCTTCAGAAATTAAAATGACACTAAACCGTGCTAATTTGTTATTTAATTTTTGGAAATACAGCAAAATTTTGACATTTTGTAAATCCAAAGCTTTTTCGTCATAGTTTAACTTCCTCAGTCGATGACGAAAAGAAATGATATTTTTTCTTGATTTGTTACCTACGTATGTACGTGAGCATAAAGCGACAGTATGCCTGTAAGAATGTTGTGTGTATGCATGTCTATTGATAATTAAAATATTAAGATAAAAGTAATGTAGACATTAGACAAAATATAACGACTGGATGTAGATGCATTGGAAAAGCTTGAAATTATGATAGCTAAGCTAGAAATATAACAATGATTCTTTTAAATCTATGTGCATATTCTACCATTAGCTCGGGCACAAAATCATTACACACTGAAAGTTGACTGCCCACTAAGAGCTAAAAACGTGTCATGTACTCACGCATTTTCGACCACATTAATCCTAGCCTATGACATAAGATTGTCGAACTGTCGAGGTCTGTGGTAGAGGCCGCGGGCTTATGTACTCATGCCGGGCAACAACCCTAGCATATGTCAACGAACTCTTTTAAATTCAAAATCAGGCTGAGTTTACTTCTGTGTGTAATTATTTTGTGTCGGGGGTGAGTGAAAAAAACATCACGAGGAGGAAAGTTTCTGATACATGATTCAGTTGGTCTGGTTCCCCTGTTAAAGGGTTGCGAAGGTCTGACGGCAGTCGCTTCGTCGTCATTACCAGACTCCCCAAAATCTTGAATCATGAGATATTCAATCGGAAACCTGGAAGTGATCAAATTTCAAGCTTTAACTATGCAAAGTGCTATCAGTAAGAGAAGTTACTTGCTGTTGATTCTCATCTCATCAACCAAGTGTAGGTAGGTAGATAATTGTGTTGCTTATGTATCTGCATTCAGCCGCTGTAGATATTATAGTGACATTATAATATAATTCTTTACACATACATTCATAGGTAAGTGTAAGACAAATAAATAATAATAAATTATTTTAGCAGTAATTCGTAATAATAGTAGTAAGTTAAATAATGGCAAATCTACCTCTATTGAAATGCATTAACGTATAAATAATGTTATTATATGGTTTAATTTTTTTTTGTATAATATTATGACATTTAGTTGGTTGAAATAAATGATATTTAATTTAATTATTATTTCTTATCTGAATTTTTTTTTATTACAATAATTTTGTTTACATATTTTTATATCATTAGTTAATTTTGTCTTAATGTGTTTGTACTTTTTTTAAAAAATTAAACATGTTTCATGAAGTCATAAACTTTTTTGTAAGAATTCGGACGGCTTGATTTATGATTACAATTAGATTTTAAGTATGTTACCTAGTTATGATTCATATTAATTATTTTATATTCCATTACAGTAAGTTATTAGATTAGCAGTAAAATTTATTATATATTATTAAAATGAAATGTACATTAAAATTCAGAGACACGCTAGAACGCAAGCATTTAAGGGTAACCTCCACAGGAAGCTAATCCTAGTTAAAAGTAGAAATACCAGTATATAAGTAGGTAGATGTACCTAGTATATTACTAGAAGTAAATAGTTCATAAGTAGTAATACTAGTATGTAAGTAATATAAAACCTATGTACATACGATCACATCAAGCTTTGGTGAAGTAGTGTGCAGTAGTACAATGGTCTCTAGCTGAGGAATTTAGATAATAACTATTTTGTTATTCTCATTTAACATCTGATGTGTAGTAAAATTAAAGAAAATTTACATAATTTAATTAAATAAGTTTTTTTACTCTTAAGAAGAACGATGATATTATTTGTTGAGCAAAATAGCGATAGGTATAACGAACCGTTTAGTACATCGTACACGTGACACAGAATCTTTTTAATTTAAAAAAAAAAATCTGGCTTTGACATCGATTGGCATGGATACGTTTCGGCTTGTTAAATAAACTAACCACCTTGTTAATCTCTGGAAACCTTTTATTACATAATTCATTCAGTAACTATAAAAATACTTGACAATTCTATTTTCATTATTTATTATTACTTGTCTACATTTTTCTAAGCATTTCATTCATTGAAAAATCTTTTTAAAAACTATAAAAATATGTTAATTCAAATCTCCGAAAACTGCATTAAAACAAATGTTATAAAATTTAATGTTGAACATTTTACAAGTTATTTTATTAAAAAAAAATAATTTACATCTTTCTCAAAAACGATGTCGAATGAAAATGACAGAAAGCTATATCCCTCAGTTGTAGAGATAATTACTACTCTAGATTTAAATTAGTTTATATATAAAAAGTGGATACGTGGACGTGGAATATATTTACGTGTATTAAAGTAATCATCGTAGGTAGGCAAATAAATATAATATATTTATAATACATAATTATAATATAGTTTTGATTTACGCACAAAGAATAATGTAATGGGGTAAATCGGTAAAGATTCCTCTTTTATATTTATTCTTATAAGTATATTCAATTTAAATAACATAATATAGAAAAATAAGTGTAAATTGAAAACGTTGACACAAGCATCCCATACTTAGATTTAGTCGTAGAAGGATAATGTACAAATTTTTGAATGTTTGAGAGCACACGAGACTATATGACCATGCGTAAAGCTGAACCACTATGCTTGACAGAATGTCCGTAAGAGTGGTCAACTATATCTCCTGGAATATCCGTGAGACTGGACATCTACGTCTCCTCGAATATCCGTGAGACTAGACACCTACGTCTCTTCGAATATCCGTGAGATTGGACATCTACGTCTCCTTCAATATCCGTGAGACTGGACACCTATGTCTCCTTGAATATCCGTGAGACTGGACACCTATGTCTCCTTGAACATCCGTGAGACTGGACACCTATGTCTCCTTGAATATCCGTGAGACTGGACACCTATGTCTCCTTGAACATCCGTGAGACTGGACACCTATGTCTCCTTGAATATGCGTGAGACTAGAACTCTGTCTCCTTGAACATCCGTGAGCCTGGACACCTACGTCTCCTTCATATCCATGAGACTGGACCTATGTCTCCTTGAACATCCGTGAGACTGGACACCTACGTCTCCTTCAATATCCATGAGACTGGACACCTATGTCTCCTTGAACATCCGTGAGACTGGACACCTACGTCTCCTTCAATATCCATGAGACTGGACACCTGTCTCCTTGAACATCCGTGAGACTGGACACCTACGTCTCCTTGAATATCCGTGAGACTAGACACCTATGTCTCCTTGAACATCCGTGAGACTGGACACCTACGTCTCCTCGAATATCAGTGAGACTGGACACCTATGTCTCTTACAATATCCGTGAGACTGGACACCTATGTCTCCTTCAATGTCCGTTAGGCTGGACACCCACGTCTCCTCGAATATCCGTGAGACTGGACACCTACGTCTCCTTGAATGTCCGTCAGAATAGGTTTATGTCTTTCTGAATGTTCATAACATTACAATAATTGTTATTAAACATAAATGGTACTGGACGATCATGGTGACTTGAATTTCCATGAGACTGGACAACTTTCTCTCTCAACTGTCCGTGAGACTGAACAACTATCATCATCATCAGCCTGTATCAGTCTACTGCTGGACATAGGCCTCACCCAATGTTCGCCATTTCACCCTGTCTTCGGCTAGACGCATCCAGTCTATACGGCTTTTTGCAGATCGTCACTCCATCTAGCCGGAGGGCGTCCTACACTACGCTTTCCGAGTGAACAACAACTATGTCTCAAATTTGCGTGAGATTGTTCATCTGGATATGGCTCCATCAAAGTCTGTAAAATCGAATAATTGTCTCTTTCAATATGGATATATATAGGTGATTTGACAGTGTGAAATTTAACAGTCTCTTTCCTCTTTTCAAAGAAACCTTGGACTATCTTTATACACTCGGGTGTCTCACTCCTTCAGCAATTTGTATATTATCTTGCGGCTGTTCGAGTCCCAAAGAGCGACCAGGCCTCCTACGTATTTAGTCATAACAATAACATCTTAGGTTATGTATTTAATATAATATAGGCTAAGTAAGATTTTGTAAATATATTAACAAAGTGATGACGCATCTAAGACAAGTAGCATATATGTAGTAGGATAAAGAATGCAAAGAAGAACTTGTACGAGCCCAGTGAAATAGTAGTGTTGTAAATAAAAACGTATCATATTTTAATTAATTAAGTATTAATATTTAAGATGGTGTTAGTTAATTTTCAGAATAATATTATGATTTGAGTTTCTTAAGCATTTTACGTTATAATGAATGAATGAATGAATATGCTTTTTATTGCACACAAAACAGAGGTATAAAACTTAAAACTAGTTATAACAGGAGTAATGTACAACAAAGGCGGCCTTATCACTATGAGCGATCTCTTCCAGGCAACCTTACTCAGTAAAAAAAAACCGAAATGACGTTTTAATCTTTTAAGTTTCCTACCATTATAGTTTAGTATTCGGATTATATATTTTTTTGTCTTTTCTCTGATACCAATATAATATACATCGACCTGACCCCAGAGTTACCTAGTAGAGTTAAAGGTTTTAAATGAAATTACTTCACCAAATCAGTAATTTATATTTCTAAAATTTTACATTGTTTTATATAAGGTTGATCAAATTGTACATATAAAAAATCCGAGAAAATATCCACAAGAGTCAGTGTACTTAATATGTAGATTGTAGATGCATTGATATAATCAATGAGTAGTATTATTAGATTTACCTAGATCCTAAAATAGTTCAAATTATTGTATGGATTATTCTCAAATTATTTGAAAAATATTTTAACTTAACTCTAAAATACAAACTTGCGTAGGTACCTAATACTTGTTGACTATGTACACATTGAAATCTTCAAGAAAGGTATTTATCCACATCTTTAAAGTCCGGTGACGCTTATTGGCATGCCTTTTGGTATATTGGTTATGGGCGGCGGTCACCGCTTACCATCGGGTAACCCGGTAGTTCGTCTACCACAAAAAAGAGGGCGGCAAAATAGTCTTCCGCCCCGGGTGGCCGATACCCACTTACCATTAGGTTATCCACTTGCTCGTTTGTTGCCTCTCTTAATAACAAGAACTCCATTCATTTAATCACTTTCCTACTTACTACGTCTAACATGGCAAGTTAAACCAAGACTATTACGTAGCTACAAGTAATTTGAGAATATCATACATTAGCTAAGATTGTACATTAATATGTGCGAATATTGGAGCGGCTAACTAACCTTAGTAATGTACACTATTAAAAAAAATAATATTATATATTTAGATGTAAGGTGGTTTCGAACCAGTTGTACATGATACATTAAGATATAGAACGTGGGGTTCAAAATCAGTAGTTCATTGCTAGCCGAGTCTAAAAGGGGCAGGCGTTTAGCATTAGACTAAAATAGATGTATTGAAAGGGTCTGATCGTTGTAGTAGCTGACCATAAAATAATTAGACACTAAACCAGCTATCTAAATCACTACACAAATATACTACGCACTCAAGGCACTGCCGTGCGATTTGCTTGACATTTTCTGCTCCAGATTGTGGTATCAACTTCACGCAGCGGTATTTCCGAATCTGTACGAGAATCTTCAATAAACAAGCCCATACCTGCCTCAAACCCCGGCAATGCATCCGCACTCCTTATGACAGCTAAAAAACAAAATGTTCACGATACACCCTGTATAACTGTAGCTGGAACGACTTCCTGTGTCTATCCATACTTCCATACTAATATTATAAATGCGAAAGTAACTCTGTCTGTCTGTCTGTCTGTCTGTCTGTCTGCTACGCTTTCCCGCTTAAACCTCACAACCGATTTTGATGAAATTTAGCACAGACAATCTTTAGACCCAGGGAAAGGACATAGGTACTTTTAATTGTTAAAAATAGGGATGAAGAGGGTGAAATAAGGGTAGAAAGTTTGTATGGGATTTCTAATTTTAAAAGATAAAACCATGAAACTTTATATTGGGCACTTAACAAGATATAATTAAACATTTGTTCTAGCGTTTTTGAAATTTCGACCAGTGAGGGGGTGAAATAAGGGTTGAAAGTTTGTATGGGATTTCTTAATTTTAAAAGATAAAACCATGAAATTGTATTTGGGCACTTAACAAGATATATAAACATTTGTTCTAGCGTTTTTGAAATTTCGACCAGTGAGGGGGTGAAATAAGGGTGAAAGTTTGTATGGGATTTCTTATTTTAAAAGATAAAACCATGAAACTTTGTATTTGGGCACTTACAAGATATTTAAAACATTTGTTCTAGCGTTTTTAAAATTCTACCAGTGAGGGGGTGAAATAAGGGTTGAAAGTTTGTATGGGATTCTTAATTTTAACAAGATAAAGCCATGGAACTTATATTTGGGCACTTAAAAGATAAATAAACATTTGTTCTAGCGTTTCTGAAATTTCTACCAGTGAGGGGGTGAAATGAGGGTGAAAGTTTGTATGGGATTTTTTATTTTAAAAGGTAATACCATGAAAATTCGTATTTAAGCACATGATAAGATATAATTAAACATTTGTTCTATTATTTTTGAAATTTCGGCAGTGAGGGGGTGAAATAAGGGTTGAAAGTTTGTATAGGATTTCTTTATTTTAAAAAGTAATACCTACCACGAAACTTCATTTTTAAGCACATCCATACTAATATTATTAATGCGAGAGTAACTCTGTCTGTCTGTCTGTCTGTCTGTCTGTCTGTATGGTCTGTCTGTCTGTCTGTCGTCTGTCTGTCTGTCTGTCTGTCTGTCTGTCTGTCTATCGTCTGTTACTCTTTCACGCCAAAACTACTGAACGGATTTAAATGAAATTTGGTATACGGATGGTCTAGACCCTAAGAAAGGACATAGGCTACTTTTATTGCGAAAAAGGGGTTGTAAGGGTTAAAAGTGGGGTAAAAAGTTACTTTTCCACGCGGACGAAGTCGCGGGCGGCCGCTAAATAACTAGAAGCAAAGGCGAAGCGCGCGTAGGGTGAAGCCGGAGTGGCCATTCCACCGCAAGCACGACATATCAATCTAAGCGGAGCGCATTTAATAGAAACATGACGCATGACATTAAGCGGAACGGCTTTTCATCGTTAGATAGACGGGCAGAACCAAGCAGAGCGCCGCGTAGGAACAAGCCCGGAGCGGCCATTTCTTTGTAAGTTTCACACGCAGAACCAAGCGTAGCACCGCGTAGGCGAAGCCCGGAGCGGCCATTTCATCGAAAGTTCATATGCAAAACCAAGCGGAGCGCCGCGAAGGGCGTAGCCCGAAGCGGCTACTTATTTCATATCAAGCTTATTAAACATAAAAACCAACCGGTGCGCCGCGTAGGGCGAAGCCCGGAGCGGCCATCCATCACAAGGCTTATGGACAAAACCAAACGGAGCGCCGCGTAGGGCGCAGCCCGGAGCGGCCATTTCATCACACAATTTATCTAACATAAAACCATCGGTGCGCCGCGTAGGGCGAAGCCCGAAGCGGCTATTCCATCACAAGGCATATCGACAAACTAAGAGGAGCGCCGCGTAGGGCGCAACCGTCCCAAGATCATACATTTGATTATCTTTCCGTTGGCAAAAAAGTATAAGAGCAGCCGTGACAGACAGAGAACCGCCCCGTGTATCTTCGCGAGGCGCAGGCCGAGCTGCGTCTCGCGAGGCCGAAGGCCGAGCTCCGCGGAGGGCGAAGCCCGTAGCGTCGCCGCGCAGGGCGCAGCCCGTAG
>JABMDO010001886.1:0-11051 GCA_014851415.1 Cnaphalocrocis medinalis
TCGTTTGGCGTACAGATAAGCTTATTCAAATCCCAGATAATGATCTGTATTCAAGTTACAGGGGCAATTGTCCGGATACTTTTTTTCTAACTCATTGTGCGGAGAAATATTCGATTGCGTTTTAGGCGCAATATTATTGTAGTTTTGCTTTGACAATAATAGATACAGTCGCGTACCTATTCGGTCCCACAAAAGATATATTGCGCATTGACACACGATATACCTGGTGTTTTTCTGCATTGTTGCAAGTATTTTTGCTGGGTTATGCATTGACAAAGGTTAGGATTTCTGATTAGCTGTCACTGGGAGAATAAAAAGGCTATTTTATGGTTGGAACGTGCGTTAGCAATTTTTTTTTCTGTCACCTACTTTTCCTAATCAGGAAACTGATACAAGCTGTTTGATACATGAATCCACGTTTTTAGAGACAAAACTGATATAAACCAGTAAGTGGGAAAATGATTTCATGAACTCATCATCACAAAAAGCAAATAATTATGATTATGTTAACAAGATAAACCATCTTCTGGAGAGAATGAGAGATGAACCTACTGTTAAGAGTAATATTTTTTTAAATCTTGGTAATTGACCACTATGACTGGCATATTTTATTTTACCCAATGTTAAGGACAAGATTCATCAAATGCATAGTCCGTCCCCCAAAGGGATTTGAAACAAATTGTCCAAACGTAATGCTCCGTTCTAAGAATCTCGAATCTCAGTGGGTAATCGATTCAACTAAAGAGCCCATGGGGTTTAAAGCAAATGACAATGCAACACCAGTAGGCCGGTCATTATCTCGTTCTACGGAAGCCGGACAGACCAGACTCATTGTTCCCGTCATGTTTTTACTTCACCATTTGTTGTCTCAGCGAAAACATAATAGGGTTACAGAATTCAACATTTCTTTGTTAACATCTGTTGCTACCTTCAAATTACACCCGAACAGTAGCAAAATATTGTTTGTTTTACACTTGAAAGAGCTTTCAAGAAGTGACATATGGACTGTTTTTTTTGTAATGTAATTTATGGAACCGTGACCACCAAAGGAATTGGGTTATTGTTTAAAATTAGAAAGCAAGTTGACAAAGGGAACTCTAGTTTACATGTTTATGGCCACACACCGTCACTAATTTCTTAAAATTTAAATTATATTCGCCATTCGAAAAAAAAACATTTTGGAAATTTAAAGTTTACTGCACTAAAAATATAATATAAGGCCGTTTAATATTTCAGTATGTATCAATTTTATTAAAATATTTTTTTAATGAACTTATTGCATAAGTAAATTTTTGAAATATTCTCCTTCCTAGCGAATAATTTCGTTTGTGTACAGAATTTGATAAGTCTGCCAATTACATATAAGCGTGTTTGTGGCTCTTGCAACTCTTATTACGGAAAACGGTTAAACATTTTACCATAATTACACATTATTTCAGAAAGATCAACCATATGAGCATAATTACGTATTTTTAACTCAAATTTACTTTTTATTGTAACCCGATTTAAAAAATAATTCTTTGGATTTACATAGAAGATTAAGCACACAGGAAAAGAGTCATAATGTAAATAATCTTCTTAATTACGAGTTAAAGAAAAAGGTTTCGTCGAATAACACCAACCTCTTTAACGTTAAGGGCTCGTTAAATAATTGTTACGTTAAATTAGAAAGGTATGATCCAACATATAATCTTTATTGGTCACATTAGAATCGACAGGCTTTCAACGAGAAAGTAACTTCCAATGAAGCAATTAAATAAATGACTGCAATTAAAATCAATGGAGTGCTGTATGTAGGGTAACCAAACGTGTCTTTTCTTTTAATAAAAATATGATTTAGTCGCAGTTAAAAATTTTACTGTTAAAGCTGCTTAATTTAAATACCTACCTAAGAGAGCACGGCATTTGGTGATAAACTTCTATACTATTTCTAAAGAGGTTTTAATTGCATTATCCATAGCAAGGATACAAACGACTTCTTAGCACCATATGTTACATTATGTACAGGTCTAAGATGATTCCCGAACGAAGTGAGGGCGGCCCTTTAGCATTTTATACAACCTTGAAGAAACCTAACTTTGAATAACCTAATTTATTTAAGATTAGATAATACTAGCTATTTAATTACTTCAGATGAAATCCTTTAGATAAAGATAGGCAAAATGAAGGATGCAATAGTTAACAAAAACTTAATCTATTGTCAGTCATACTTATTGTTAACCAACATCAAAAACAATACTTTGTCAAAAAAACCAAGTCTCGCAACTACGTAAAAGTGGTGAGATGCATGTTTCGTCGTTACGTTCTAAAAAGTTATTTTGTGACAAGACAAAAACAGTTAACTTAATCGGGACAATCCCGATGTGGTAACCCTATTCACATGAAATGACCGGCCGACGAACGAATTTTATTGCTGTGAGAAACAATATACGAGTATGTTGTGATTATAAGTCGGCGATTAATAAAGGCAATGATAATTTTAATGGAGTAATTGACAAACGAGCAATTAAGCTTCGCAATAGAAGTTCTTGTTTGACAATTAAATTGCTGGGCGCCATAAATAAATAGACGATTTTGATCAGGTTTTGAAACATGTTAGACCCCACAGATACCAGTGTACTAACTTTAATAAAAAAATAATACATATCAAGACCAGTTTTACGTACCAATTATACCTGTGTAGTTTTTATCATGAATAGCTCAACCCTAATATCAGCAGCACACATAATACATAATAATCTATTTATTTATATATTTATATATTTAGGTATATTATATATTTATATATCTATATCTATTTTATGTATATTTATATATCTATTTTCTATACTAGCTGTCACTTTTCCATCAAATTTTTTTTGTCTTAAAATAGATATTTTATTTTTGAAAATAGGTCTACATTTACACCCCAAATACGGTAAAGCAAATTAAAGCATTTTTACTCATTTCTCTTTTGTTGAGTGAAAGTGTAGCTCATCAAATTGTATAATTGCGCAAAGCAGGTAGTGAACTTAATTAATGCATACAAAGCTTTGATCACAAAGCAATTGTCGCCTTGGATAAAACAAACGTGAGGACATGTACAGTTAAAGTTAACTAAATGTATAGTTACAGTTGTACCTATCTCTACACATGCCACAATGTACAGGATGTTCAAGAGGCGAACCATAATAATATTCTTTATTTCAGATTCAGCATCAGTTTTAAACCCTTACCATACTTATAATTTTAAAAGAGGTTGAAACATTTTTGTTCCGAAATTATTATTAGATCACGTTTTATAATGAAAAAAAAAATATGAAGAAGGAGGTTAGTGCTATCAATATTGACTATTCATTTATGTTACATAACCAATTTAAGTTCATCATGTTGTTAAAAATACTACAATAGAAAAAACTTCAAAAATCTTTTAATATCTATTATTTATTTATTCTTAATTATGTACAAAATTAAAGAGAAAACATTTGTTTCATACATAATTATTATGTTTAAAATAAATTACCAATCTTACATTACAAAACATTGATAAAGTACCAATAAAAATATTTATTTACCAGCTTAAACTACCATTTCAGGTGCCTTAATTAAGGTAGCTTTGTAGCTTAATAATCTTATGCCCTAAAATATTTATTTAAACTTAATCTTTTATTTTTGGTAACGACTAATTAAAATTATATTAAACGCAGTTCTGACGAGTTCATTTAAGAACATCTATGTTCTATACTATGTATTTATAAAGAGAAGTAGTATGGAATTGGGCATTCTATATCATCTGTCGTTCGTATCAGCTAAAGCTGAAACTCACTCCAGATGATCTAGAATGTCCCAATTCCATATTCCGCGCTATGCGTTTCATCAATAAACATTTGCAATGGGTTTTCCGTAGTACAAAGCTAAACCTTACCATCTGCCGTCGTCGTTTTGTTCAAATTAAAGCTGAAACGCAACTCCAAAATAATTACAACACAACCAAACAATAATAGCTTTATTTTAAATTACGGTATCTTTAAAATTTTTGACCATTCAATTGTGACTAATGCAACAGTACAGTCACGTTAACGAAATAATGAAGTTTGTAAAACAAAAAGAATCGCTCAATTAGAGTGCATCTGTCCTCCATCATCCGACGAGCCAAAACGGCATGGAAATTTATTGCCAAGCAATACGTTGTATTGTTTGCGGGCCTTCTAATAGTGGAAAGACCAATTTAGTAATAAGTTTATTTGCATAAAAATGGACCGAGATTTCGTAACCTTTATGTGTATTCAAAGTCTTTGTATCAACCTAAATATTTATATCTTGAAAAGTTTTGGATATGGTACCTGGGACATCATTTAGTAATACAATCATAATGGAGAAATTTTGAGTCCACATGATGCTTTACCCGATTCAATAATAATTTTTGACGATGTTGCTTGTGAAAATCAAAACAACATTAGGGATTATTTCCCATGGGACGACATAAAAACATAGATTGTTTTATATCAATCAAACTTATACAAAAATTCCGAAACAACTCGTAAGGGACAATTCAAATCTTGTCATTCTATTTAAACAAGATGACATTAATTTGAAGCATGTTTATGAGGAGCATGTTGGGGTCGGACATGTCATGACCCCAATTTCGTGAGATGTGCTCTACCGTTTGGAATAAACCATTCAGCTATCTTGTTATTAATAAGGATTGTGACAAAAATACGGATGTTACCGATTGGCTTTCGATACATTCATAGTGGTAGATGAACATACATAAAAGGTGGCGGAGTCATTTATTAATCACTCTCATTCATGATTTGGAACTGAGTGGAATACTGTGAAATGGAGAAAAATCTTAAAGAACAGATAGTAAAATCAGCAGCAGCTGTTAAAAGAAAAGTTGCGATGATAAAAGATGTTGAAAATACAAACAATAAAACATTAGAAACAATATTAAAACCTATTGTTGATCCACTTACATTGCTAACAAATAAAAAATATGACACTCCTCTTAAAGTAGAAGAGCAATTGGAACCAGTAATGAAAAAAATTAAAAATGATCAGTCATTTGAAGACGAGAACCACTCATTATTTGCATCTGATGAAGATTATAATGAATCTGTTAGTGAGGAAGATGAAGATGATGATCAAGAGCAATACAATTACAACAAAACCCTTGTTGTGTCACCGTCCGAAGACCATAACATTAGCGAAGGATCATTTAAATCTCTACAGTCATCGCCAAGTCTTAAAAATCAATCACTGTCTTGGTCAACATCGTCTGAAGTAATGAAAGATGTGCCATTTGGAGTCAGAAATGAACGAGGTAAATTATTACTGGGAAAACTCGTGTTTATGACGACGGTGGTATTCTTAAATAGGAACACTTACTGTCAAAAAACTGATGGCCTAAAGAACTTTATTCAAAAGAAACCAATTTAGATGTAGTAACAGATGATGATTTACAATATTAAAAATTACTTCTAATAGAAACTAATGCTCATCGACGTAATTGTGAATCATCAACCCATTAATAGCAACAAGGATTTAAATATACGAATGTAATTAAGCCTTTGTTCAAATTCTCTAGAAATCCAACTACAAGTGTTGAAAGTATTCCACAAGTAAGGAATTTCACTTTTAAAGACAGTGAAATCAGATACTGATCTAGTTTACTGGGATGATCCAAACGAGTTAGTTGAACGATTAAAGTTACTACTTGCATCTTGGGAAGCAGGTAACACTGGCGTAAATAATGAAATAACTGCAATCATTACGGAACTTCATGAAGCTGGTATCATAAATGTAGAACATATAAGAAGAAACCTGGCAAATTGGGTAGTCTTCTTTTAAGAGTAACCCATCAAGACAGCAATGAACGTAGACAAATTTGGTCATCATGTCCATAAACGTTACGATTGACAGAATACATTGGAAACTACAATGAAACATTGGTGAAAATCGATACCGGACACTACGATTTAAAATCTTCTAAATTAAAAGGGTTATCATATCCAACTGAAGACGACGAAGCAGTTAACAAAGCTTATTTAGACAAAACGGTTCAAGAATTAAGAAATGAGGTTGAAAAGTTAAGCTGGAGATGAAATACATTTGAAGAATTTGGAATCCCTTACAACAGACCATTGAAAAATCATTTTATTCAAAGTCGGAAATAGACAACTATTCATGTGAAAATAAAGAAAATGAGCAAAAGGAGATAATTGATGAACTTCACAAATCAGCCAGAAGAAATTTCCCACGTCGATGCACAGTTATAAAAGGAATTGATGATCTATGGCAAGCCGACCTCATAGATTTACAAAATATTCAAACTTTAATAAAGGACACAAATACATATTAGTAGTGATAGATACTTTGTCAAAGTATGTTTGGACAAGTTCCCTAAAATCGAAAGAAAAAAACTGTGTTGTGAACGCTATGCACCAGATATTCAAAGATTCATCTAGAAAACCTAAACATTTGCAAACAGATCTGGGCAAAGAGTTTTATTATATCGTAAAAATATTCATGCATTTAATTCACACAATATTTAATTACACAATGACAACATCAGTCAATCACTTATTTGAACATCGAAGCATAAAGTAAAGACATCCAAATAGTTTGTATATAACAGGTCTCCCCCCCAATTTCTAATGATGGGGTTCGTGTATTGCGGTAGCCAGCAGTTGGTCTATGTGCCGCTTCCATGGGACCCCGGAATCGGTTCTGATAATATAATGTAATTTGCCGACACGTTGCTCCACTGTCCCAAACTGCCAGCGCTGGCCGGAGTAGTCCCGAGCTTGTACTCGTTGCCCGACTAGGAGGTGCCTCACTGGACGCTGATAGTCGGGCGGGTTGATGTAGGCTGGCAGGGCGAAAGGTAAACGCCACGTGAAGGTTAGTCCGGACTTCCCGTCCGAACATGAGTTCATATGGGCATCTTGTAGTCGGCGCATAGTCTTATGCTGCCGTTCGGTTTCCAATCGGCACTACGGGTGTACCCCATTCGGCGTTGTCAACTTTGGTGATTATATTTTGTTGGCATAATCTTTCTATTTCTTCGACTTTGCTTTAAGGCGTATGGGATTCGACGAGGTTTGACAAATATCGGTCTGGTGTTTTCTTGTAGGACCAGATGGCCTTTGTAATTAGGAATGCATCCAAGTGTGCCATCGAAAACAGATGCAAATTCCGTTAACAGGTCATCTAGTTTGGTCTTCTCAATTGTTTTTACTGTATTGACATCAGCCAAATCTAATTTTATTTCACGTATCCATGCTCTACCAAATATAGGGTCGACGTCTTGTTTTATTATGTATAATTTCCCCTGGAACATTTGACCCTTGTAATGAAATTTGACAAATGCCATACCTAGGGGTTCAATAATTTCCCCGGTGTAGGTTTTTAGTTTTATATCTGTTTTGTATATATTATTCTTCAGGTTTAAGCGCTTGTAGTCATTGTATGATATTGATGATAATGCAGCGCCAGTATCCACTTCCATACGTAGTTCTTTTGTTTCAATACGAATTGTTATCATAAATTTATCGTGTTTATTGGCATGTATTGCATTGATGTCGCACATATTATCTTCTTCTGTATTATTGTTTATTACTTGATGGGTTTGCGGTCTATTTTGTTGTAAGCAGACTTCACCTAGGTGGCCTTTCTTTATTGCATTTATAGCATATTGTGTTTGTGAATCTGCATTTATCCGCTCTATGATCAGGATTGCCGCATCTATAGCACTTCCCTCTCAGTTCTCTAATTGTACGTATTTGTGTATTTCTGTATTTGTACTGTTTTGGTTGGATTGCATTAATAGGCGTATAATTTTGTTTATTTGACTCGTTCTCGCATGTCATGTAGTTATTGTCAGTCTTTGCGATCTCCATGGTAGATGCCATTTGTGTAAGTTGGTTGAAATTTACAGTTTCGTGTTGTAATATCTTAGTTCTTATTTCAGAGTCTTGTATACCTCTGATAAATTGGAGCGATAGAAGATTTTCGCTTATTGAATTGTTGCAATTTTTACAAGTGAATTCACATATTTGTGATAGACGTTTCAGCTCGGATGAATATTGTAGTATTGATTCATTTTGGTTTTGGGTTCGAGTAATAAACTTGTGTTGTCGTGCCCATATGCTTGGTTTTGGATCGATGTAGTCTTCTAGAATTTTGATTAAGTCGTTGAATTCCAAATCTTTTGGGTCTTGCGGTGAACATAAATCGAGTGTTTTCTGGTGAAGTTCTGGGCTAAGTGATGTTAGTAACATGAGCTTTTTTGTGCTGGGATCGTAACATTTGTTCAAATGTAGATACATTTCTAGACGCCGTACGAAGTTCTTGAAGGTTTCGTTAATTGTTTAAAGGTTGAAAATTTATTTTCGGTATGCTACTATGATTGGCTGTAGCTGACCTGTAGTCGCTTGTACCTTCTGTATGTATTATGGTAGTGTTTAAATCTGGAGTTGGTCGTAGACGATGTAATTTCAGTTTAAGTTGAGTAATCGTTTCTTTAATGATGTATTGTAGTTCGATTTCCTCGTCCAAATTTTGTTCGTCGGTGAGGCATTCTATTTGTTGTTGAATGTCTTCAAACCTGTTTTCGTAGGTATTGAGGTTTGTGAGACGTGTATTATATTCATATTCCGAAATGTTTTGTAGTGTACTTAACTGAGTATCCAGTCTAGTCAATAGTCCTTTTATTGACGTTCTTGATCGTTTAAGTTTTGTAATGTCCTCCATCGCCAGTTATTATATCGTAAAAATATTCATGCATTTAATTCACACAATATTTATTTACACAATGACAACATCAGTCAATCACTTATTTGAACATCGAAGCATAAAGTAAAGACATCCAAATAGTTTGTATATAACAAGTTTTATAATGATATCTTCGGTCAATTGTTAAAAAAATATAATGTGAACCATTATTCTACTTATTCCGTGAAAAAAGCTTCTATTGTAGAGCGAGTTATACGCACTCTAAAGTCACACATCTTCAAACTTTTCAGTTTATACGGCTGCTATCAATGGGTGGGTAAATTATTAAACTGTGGTAGACAACTATAACAGCACTATTCATCGCATAACAAAATTTAAGCCTAAAGATGTTAATAAGACAAATGAAAAGGTTGTATTGTGTAATATTGGTAAAGCGTATAGAAATCGAAAACACTTGAAGCCTAAATTTCAAGTTGGTGATCATGTACGTATTAGCAAATTTAAAGGAGACTTTTACAAAGGTTATACTCCCAACTGGTCAACGGAAATATTTACAGTAGTAAAGGTAAATGATACGAACCCACCAACTTATCATTTGGAAGATAAGCATAAGCAGGTTATATTAGGGACTTTTTATGAGTACGAATTACAAAAAACGAAGTATCCTGACATTTACCTTATCGAGAAGATTATTAAAAGAAAAGGTAATAAATATTTTGTGAAATGGCTAGGCCTCAGCAACGAAGAAAATAGTTGGATAGACAAGAATGAGATTGTTTTATAATACATATAAATATAATTTTAATCCAAATCCATTCATTCTAAGCATATCAATGAAGGAGGGAAGTGGTATTATAGACAGTGTAATTAACCATTTACCGTTCGAGCTACATTTACCTGGATATCAATTTTGTGGTCCTGGAACAAAGCTACAGAAACGTTTGAAAAGGGGAGACAGAGGTATAAATAAGTTAGACAAAGCTTGTATGTATCACGATATTGCTTACAACGACAACGATTTAAACGTTCGACGAAAGGCTGATAAAGAACTTTTGAATATGGCTAAGAAAAGATTGAACGCTAAAGATGCTAAGAAGGGTGAAAAAGTGGCATCATGGATAGTCAAAAATGCTATGAAAGCTAAACTCAAGGCCGGTGCAGGTGCCCGTTCATTTATGGCAGCTGTGAAAAAAATTAAGACTCAACTTAAAAAGTTGAAAACCAAAGGCAGTCACACAGCTATTAAATACGCCTGCGCTGCAGCAAAAAAAATCTTCAAAAATAAAAAAGGAACCAAGTTGCCGCGCTGTATTCCTCTGCCAAAATGTGGAGGACTATTACCTTTAATCCCGATCTTCGCAGGCTTGTCGGCTTTGGGTTCTTTGGCAGGTAAACCGCAAAAACTGGCAACGTATAGAGATAAACTCATTTTAAGAAAAAACATTTTTGTATCATTCTGCCCCACCGGTGGGGCACTTTGATACACGGGGTGGGGCAGTTTGATACGTATTTTAGATCCATATGAATGCAAATTTAAACTGACTAATAACCCAATATAAACTGTATTTTTACTTAAAATTAAGAAATAAAACAATTTTATTGATTGAGATCGCAAAATACTTTTTATTCAGAGTGCACATTAGCCATAATCAGTCTCTTAAGTTACTTAAGGAATAAAATCGCAAAAAACAATATTGTCATCATACAACAAAACTAAATTCTCTGTTATTTTCTTAATTAATAATCAGTTATTTTTATTTATTTTTTTTATATAAGATGGGATTGCACTTAACCTCATCTCACCTGATGCAGAGTGACAATGAGGTCTAAGATGTAGCGTGCTTTCCCAGAAGAAGCCTATTCACTCTCGACTTAAAGACACCCAAATTGTAGCTCTCTGGAAACACAGAAGCCGGCAAGTTGTTCCATTCCTTAGCAGTTCGTACCAAAAAGAAGAAGCGAAACGCTTAGTACGAGCTGGTGGAACTTCCACAGTGTAAGGGTGGATTCCTTTCGTCTCCCGCATTGTCCGGTGGTAGAAAGGGGAAGGTGTATCAGGTCGTGAAGCTCTTTCGAACACTCTCCAAAATGCATCCTGTAAAAAACCGATAGACAGGCCACTCTACGTCGGTGAGCAAGGCTTGGGATTTACCCTCCACTATCGCTGCGTCACCAAATACACTAGAGGGGCAGATTGATACGTATCATTGTACCCCGCACATACCGTATCAAAGTGCCCCAAAGGCTTTTTCCACAAACAATTAATTTTATCAAATATATAATAATCTTGCAATCAAAAACATTTTAAAATACAATATAACTATATTTACTTACCT
>JABMDO010001887.1:0-10827 GCA_014851415.1 Cnaphalocrocis medinalis
CGCGACGGCGCGCGACACATCTATCCGCACTGCGACCGGTCACGCTACGTTCTTCCCCTGTTAGCTTTGGCCGCAGCGCTCACCACCTTCCGGCCGTACTCCATGAAGGCCTCCTTGCAGCCACGGTCACGTCATCACCCCCGCTACGTGGTTGGGTTGTGTCCAGCTGAATCCCCACTCTGCATTCGCATTCGTGCTCGAGGAGAACCTGGGGCACTCAAACGGAATGTGCTCCAGGGTCTCCCCCGTTCTCGCCGTCGCAAATTGCAGTGCGGGGAGTCGCCAGACGGAATCTGTGCAGGTAAGCCCTTAAAGACCGCCGTGGCCGGTGAGCAGCTGCGCCTCCATATAGTGAACGCCCTTCCTCCATCATTATCTTGACCTCACGGACTGTCGGGCAGGAACAGGCGCGTTACTTGCCTCTGTCACCGACGTCTCGTAATCTGTCTAGTCTAGTCTAGTGTTTTTCTCTAATCGCTCTGCGCGCCGCCGAAGGGGGAAACAGTCGTAGCGGGGGGGCGGTCTTGGATTTGAGCGCGGCCTCTTTCGCGAGCCTCGTCCGCCCTCTCGTTCCCTGGGATGTCGGCGTGCGCCCTTCACCCAAAAGAAATTAATTTCACCCCCCTTGCCTTCGAGTTTCCGCCAGGCCGCATAATACTGCCGACCAAGGGGTGTAGGGAGGCGGGGTCCGCCAGGGCCTCTAGCGACGACCTAGTGTCACTTCACTGACTATTGAGGCCTTGTGCTAACCTCACCCTACCCGCCGCCAGCCTGAGCGCCTCCAGGATCGAGTACAACTCGGCCTGGTAGACGCTGCAGTAGAGGCGAGTGAGATCTTGGTTTTCCCCACCTCTCTCCCCCCCCTCCCAGACTGTGACCGCCTCGCCCACTTTGCCTTCGATGTTGCTGCCGTCCGTATACATTTACGGCAGCTCTGGGGGGTTCTGGGGGAGCTTGGCTAATCACCCCCTCGTCGTGTATGAGATCGAAGGCTATTGGGCTCCTTTGGGCAGGATGCTGAAGGAGGAAGGGGCTTACCCCTTGCCTCCATCAGCCTCCCGGGATATTCCTCGACGGGGTTTACCCCTCTTGACCTCATACAGTTGGACCTGCTCATCGTCCCCTGAGGTCAAGAGGGATAATCCCCGCGACTTACAGGCGACTCCTTAATTTGCGTTCTCTCCACTCTTTTTTGCTGCATCCGATGTTCTCTTGCTGTCATATCAGCTACCAGCTTCACAAATCAACGAAAACTAAAATTTAAAAAAGAAACATAGTCACTGAAGAGGCACATTAATCAATATGTAATTTCTTGTCCTTTCGTGGATCGAAGGTCACTTCCATGGCACGATTTTTATACACGGAACCAAGGAAGTGACCTCCACGGACGTGACTTTTATCCGTTTAAGCTCCGATAACATCACCTGAAAACAGGAATGAAACATGCTTATTTAACCATGTCTTTTTCACACCAAAACACATTGAAATCACAGAAAGTAAAAGCATAGATGTAAAGTACATACCTTTGATCATCACCACAGTTGTGACCACTTATGCTCGACGAGTTTTGAGAATGAAAAATATTTTTTTTATTTACTCACAGACGCTATGTCTCTGGCTGAAACTGACAACTGGGGGTAAAAGATGGCGTCCTCTAGCTTGTGTGTGGCCACGTGCGTTCGGATAAAACTTGTTATTTTTCTTGTACGGCCAGCGTGACATGATCCATGGACGTGAAAAAAAAATTGATCACACATTTTATGAGAAAAAAAAAAGTATCTTCTATTAGCTGCATATACATATAATCTCGTATCTAGGGAGCAAATGCATATAAGTTAATAATAGCATAGGTTTTTATGTATTTATAGTAGCAAAAAAAACGCAACATTTATTTTTCTCCATAAAACCTATGTGATCACATCCACGGAAGGGAACATTTCATTAATAAAACAATTAAAAAAAAATACTATTTCTATAGAATATCTAATTTCTTTCTCTGAAATAACGCTTATTCATACATACTTTAATATCAAAAAGTATGACTGCTTAGTTAAGTTAGTATGAGTTAGAAAATTTCGAATCACAACATTTTTTTTGAAAAATGAGAAATACCCATAAATTATTAGTAAAACTTGATTGCACACATTTATACACAAACACATTAGTAAAATAAATAAATTGCGATAAAATACATCTCAGGGCATGTTATGAATAAGCCCTTGCATTCACATAAAGTCATAGTGTGACTCCACATTAACAGCCATTGCTGTTGTAGTCCACTGCTGGACAAGGCCTCTCCTTAAGTGCAGGTTATGCCCATAAACTCCATGCTGATTAGGTGGGTTGTAATATGACAACCATGGCAATTAGGCATGACTGGAAAATCTTGGCCCTCTGGCATCGGCCACACATTAGAATTGTAAGTTGGACTTACCATAGGTACTCTTCATGCACAAACCTAACACCATGCAAGTACAATATCAGCTCCATGTACACTACAGCTGTGATTTTCATGCATCTCTCATCACCAGTGGCAGGTTGTAGGTTGACATTCCAATTCATTTCCTCTAGTGTCCTCCTTGCCTCATATATTAGGACTCATTGGTATTTGTTTCCACATTTTATATAATATATGAAATGAAAAGAACTCATTGTAATACATATAACACAGTGCTAACAATTATTTTGTTACCTCAAATCTTACCTTGGCACTGTTCACTCACTTGTGAATAACTTTTTAGGACTTAAAACTTTTACAATGGTACCTGTCAAAAATGCGTGTCTACACCATGTCCGGTGCCTTCCAGAGCTGATGGGTTTCAATACACCCTTCTCTGGGATAAAACCATTGATAAAACTACAGGAAACCTCTTTCGTACTTATAAACTTTTGGTATACAAACTTTTGCGTCGTACTTTTCATAGGTACTTTCATATTTTGATTTACTCAAAATGCGTTTATTGTGATAGGAAGTGTTAGATAAAGTTACTATATGATTACAAAACAACGATTCATCGCGTATTTATATGTCAACACGGTATTTATCATGATTTTATCACGACCAAACTCGGTCTTGCGGATGCCGCCAACTTGACACGATTTTCACAAAAATCTGTACAATTACGTTGGGAAAATAGCTGCGGGCTATGAATTACGGTCTCACTTCTGATCTATTAACAATGAAACGCATTTTAAATGGTATTACACAGTTTTACTCGAATAAATTAATATCACAATCACAGAGCGCCAGAGCGCGCGAATCTATCTCTGAATGAAGTGAATGACAGTTCTACTGTCAGATGACGTTAGGGATGGGGTACGCCTAGTGCTGTCCTAGGCAACCGATTTTGTTCGTCCAACAGTATTGTTAGGTTTATCTAAGGCTAACCGTTATAATTCGATTGCTTACAGAATAAAATTATCGAAGTGGGTAAGGTATCACACAGAGTGCTTAGTTAACTTTCTACAAAAATGTTTTAATAATGTTAAGATCATGAATGTTAATTAGAGCCACCCGATCGTACGGCGGCGATAATTGCACTAAAGTTAATAATTCCTCATCATTTCAGCCAATAGACGTCCACTGCTGGACATAGGCCTCCCCCAAAGTTCTCCACACAGATCGGTCCTGTGCCACCCGCATCCAATGGACTCCCGCGACCTTCAACAGATCGTCGGTCCACCTGGTGGGCGGCCTGCCACGGCTGCGGCCTCCTGCGCGTGGCCTCCACTCAAGGAACTTTCCACCCCAACGGCCGTCTGTTCTCCTCGCAATGTGCCCTGCAAATAATTCCTAATATGCCAAAAATACCGTGCAACGGTCAATGACCTAATTTGCTAAGTACCTAAGTGTTCGTACCGAACAAAACTTAGTTCGAGATGGCATGTTTTCCACCGTAACGGTGAAAGAGAAATGAAGTGTGGGCGGGCCACCGTACTTAACTTACTTTGAATTTATCTGTGTTTTTATTTATGGTATAGCTATGTAAGAGAAGCAATTATAAGATAAATTTCAATGAATGCATGGCCATTTGATGTCGATACGCCAATGAAAATACATTCCATTTTTCATCCATAAATGCAAAAACGTCGTGTGAATACGAAGTATGAGTATCAAAGACTCAAACGAATGGTGAGTTGTGTTGAATACAGCGATATTTCTCACATACGTTTTGTTTGATTTGTCAGCACAAAAGCATATTCATTTCAATGCATTCACAGACATTTGTCCATAAACACGAGAATAACACGTTGAATAGAAAACGATGCTTTAAACCAAGGACGTAGCGAAGATATCATACTCGTAGGTCCTGGTATCAAACTTGATAGGGAACATTTTTTTTTTATGATACCTAGGTGACAGACGTGCCGACGGATCACCTGAGTTGGTAAGCAATTACCGCCGCAACACCAGTGGTGTCACAAGAGCGCTGCTTACCCTCCTTCCCCTGGATTAGGCCTCCGGTACCCTCACTCACGCAGCGAAACACAGCGCATGCTTCCCGCCTGTTTTCTGTAATGACGTGGTATTACTCCGGTCGAGCCGGCCCATTCATGTCGAAGCGTGGCCCGCCCACAGTTAAAACTAACTTAGATTTTGTTTTATGTGATAGATGGCAGATGAATAGACGGTTCATCTGATGGTAAGCGATTGCCGCCGCCCATAGACACTTGCAACACCAGTAGAGCCACAAGTTGTTGTCCGTATTTGTTATTTTTGTAACATTTATTGGTACTTATAAATGGTACTAGATCTAGCGTTTTTTTTAGATCCGGTGCCCTCAGGGGTGGCCCTGAGCACTCCGACACATGTACAGCATAGGGATTTCAGCTAGTCAAGGCTAGGCCTCGACACCTAAATCCAACCTACTGGCACACTTACCTGTATCTATTAAAAAGACACACCCATACATTGTAAAACATCTGCCTTTTTGGCACGAGGTGTGGGAGCCTCGAAATGGCTTGCCAAAACATTAGTCTACGTACATTCAATGTCGCCTTTAAATTTACGAGCAAGCTTCATAAAATTAAAGGAGGTCTCTCTCATATTAGACTGTGATGCTCGGTTGAATCCCAAGCTGCTGTGCTCTTCACCTCAACTTCTAAAATAAAATAATGATTTACTAAAAAAACATCAAATCACGATATTTTCATTTTCTATCAAGGTCATTTTATTTCTCAATTCGGTGTCTGATTTGAAAAATTAAGTAATTTATTTTTTTATTTATACTACTTTAAATTCCATATTCAAATGAGACACCGAATTGAGAAATACTATTACCTTGGTAGAAATACCCAAAAGTTACCACCGAAAAATAGTTTAAACGAGATCTAATTAATAGTTTTGTAATAATATACAACTCAACTCAATTTATTTTTATAAAATGTTACTTTCTGCTACGGAAAACTCCATCCTTCTCGCGTTTTGCCGCTTTTATAATTAAGTAACTTACCTACGTATTTTACCTTTTATATATCATGACTAAAAAAATATTAGTCAATGTATTCATACAAATCAAAACTAAACTAAATGTGATTACTAATCCAACGCGACGCCCCGGTTCGAATCTATTTGGAGGCTCGCTACAATAACGTTAATTCCAGTCCTAATTTAATAAAGGGTCGAAATCATGACGAAATGTATAATAGCTAGACTGGCCCTTTTGCCGAAACTTATGCGGTGGAGATTCTCATTTAGATATTCAATGAATAGAATAAATTACTAGGTATAGAGCGGTATAATGAATGTTCCAAATGGTAAGCTCATCTTACATTATTGTCAAATGTACTAAACGCGTTTCAAATACAGTATAAATAAAATGTTTTGTTTTTTTTTCACACGTCAATATAGGTAGTACCTACGCGTAAAAACTTTTCCTGTAATTTCCATCAAAAGTTATTCCGTTATTATTTTCTTAGTTTAGTTAGTTAGTTATTAGAAATAATAAAAAAGGACACATTCGCTGTATTAAGTTTAGCAAACTAGCCTAAACAACTTCAAGGGTAATTAATTCATCTTTGAAATCAACTCTTACGCCGTGAAGCGTAATCAGAATTTCTAAGGTCCAAACACGGTAACATTTTGCTTGACGTGATAATTTTATATACAGTTATCATTATTTTATTTGACTCCAAATTGTATTATTCACTTGACATTCAAAGTTAACGTAAAGCTCAAAGGGACAGTTTCCTAATTTGACCTTTGTTTGTACTATTTCGATTCCCAGAACACAATTTCGGAAGGTACTTATTCCTAGCTATTTATAACAAATGCGAAAGTTTGTAAGGATGTAAGCTAGCAGCATACCTAAGCTAGGAATTCTAAAATTTAAGCATGGTCATCATGTACATGACTACATCAGGAAAATTTACAAATATTAAAATACTTGAAAGACCCACACGTGTCCCAAGAAATAGTAATAAATAATCTTTTCCAGCACATTACTAAATGTGATGATAACTATGAAGAGAACAATTAAATGTAATGTAAATGAACCAGACAGACTGAATCATGGTAACACTCTTCAGAAATTATCGGTAACGTGCAGGTTTCCTCACAATATTACCCTCACCGTAAAGCTAATAGTAGAAATACCCACATACCTACATATGTATGCAAATATAGGTGCATGTTCGGATATGGACGAGATAACTCACTGCCTAAATGCATTACAACGATTCGCTCGATACTAAATCGGTGTGATGCACTAGGAGCAGATACATTCCTCCTAGTACATCACATCGGTTTAGTATCTTCGATCTAGTCTAGCTAGTCGAGCATTTATCACGCGAGGGATTCACAGTTCTTCCATTTACCTCAAGCGGTTGCGACTTCAATTTTGTCCCGGGCCACAACACATTTGCAATAAAGAGTAGTAGCAAAATTATCGATTGTTTAATCATCTTTCTAAAATACCTACCTTTCGTCACTTTGCTTAAACTTCCAACCGCTACTCGCTGAAACTAATTATTTTTGCTTTTGAGTTGCTACTGAGTTATTAAATAAGTACTAATACTCAACCAATGAGTAGTTGTAGCAAATTATATATAACAAAAAAATACTTATGAAATAAACAATAATCGATTATTCAAGTACATTTTGAATCCTAGCTATACGTAAATGGATACATAACATACTAACGCTATCAGAATCAACCCTTTCAAAAGACCGATCTATCAATCCAGCGAAGGTGCCTCGGAACAGATAAGTGGATTCCGACATTGCCTTGGGAATACGTTACCTTGGGCCCTCGTCGAATAAACAGGATTCATTATTGATGAGAAAATAGCTTGCATCGTCGAGAATTCCCAAGGGACATCTTGTGCATTTTGTGAAAAGAACCGCTTTGTAGCAAAATTGAAAGCGTGCTTGCGAGTTACCTAGTTTATTTTTTGTATGTGATAGGGTTAGGTAGAGGGTAAACACTTAATTAACTATACAGATAGACACCCCCAGGAACAGAAGTGCGCTGCCATATTTTAACTTCCTTCCCCCCCGATAGGACCTCCGGTACCTTCACTCATTCGGCGAAACACAGCGCAGACGTTGCTTCACGCATGTCTTCTGTGGCGTGGTATCACTGTCCTATTTATGCCAAAGAGTGACTCTCCCATTAGTCGTGGTGTTTTGAGTTTGGGAGAATAGTTAACAATGTTTGTTGTTTCTAGGTTCTCCTGAGATTTTGTCCTTAGTTAATTAAACGCGTTAGTCCCTAGAAGTGTGTAATTGGAAGAAGAATGGTCCAATTAATTTGACGCAGTGCCTTACGAATATTTATTTATTTGTTAAATTGGACCATAATTACATAGCAGTCTTAAAACTAACGCAGTATTTACATTTAGTACCGACTAGCATGTAAGTCGGTAACATGAACCCTGCAAGGGTGTAGCAATGGCACTACATTTAAGTACTTTTATGTTATGGATGACACTGTTATTAGTATATTATTTCACACCTTTTAGTTACTATTGAAAGAAGGTACATAAGTAATCTAGTCATATTCTATCCTTAAATAATTATTATATAACATGCAACACATAATAAACTATACATTATATTCCTACATGCCACATTTTTGAAGCCGTTTTGAAATGCTGCGGATCAACGATTAGCCGCATTGTCATTGAGATATACGTTCTTTAATAAGGCGGGCCACGTTTAGCCGCATCGTACTTCTAATTACCCGGAATAAAGTTAAGGATTTCTGGGTGGTCATAAAAAAATAACCCTATTCTAAACTTGTAAAGATAAACTTGTGTTGTGGCACCACTTGTCATAATAAGTAGTACTGGACATCGGCCTACCCCAATGTTTTCCACACGCATCAGTCCTGTGCCAGTCACATCTAAGGATTTTTTTTTATTTACGTAAGATATATATTTTAATATTTACCTTCTTGAGTGTTCTAATGATGTTGACGTAGCTGAAGGTGATGACGGCGAGTGGGACTATCTGGCCCATTGCAAACAGGAACATGATGTACGTCAGCGTGTTCATGGACTGCTCGTGCCAGTTTACGGAACAACTGGGAACAACCAAATAAACGTTAACTTAACTAAATAAATGCGAAAGTAACTCTGTCGTCTCGAAAGCATCAGGGTTCATATGTACTAATGCTGAACCGTAACATCTTGCCTCATATGACTGATAATAAATGAATTGAATTGAAAGTAACTCGAGCGTCTGTCAATCACACCAATCAACCAGACCAATGATCTCAAACCAGAGCAACCCCTGTTCTAAGAGTAGCAAATGACAATAATTAACTGGGGGCGTCAACCCTCAACACTAGACCCAAGAAGACTTAGAAAATGTCGTTTCAGGGGGGAGGGGGGGAGGCGGCCGTTGCATTTCGGGCCGGCGGCATATCACCAAGATCACCAAAAAAGTCTTTGCTCTGTATTGGGACAATACGCTGACACTTTACTTTTGTAAATAAGCATTTAAAAATCAACTTTTCATACAAAGTCGGGCACGTGTGTGAGAAGTTCATCTTGAAGCGCCGCTTCATTACTGAAGATTGGCCATCAGCTCTTTAAATCGTGGCTTATCCATGGCAAGCCTAAAAAGTTGTTCAGCGGATTTGATGCCAGTCCAATGTTGTACGTCCCTGAGCCATATTTCGCCTTCCAATTTTGCGTGTCCCAGCAATTTTTCCCATCATGATGGCAATGCGCATCATCAAAGAGGACGAAAAGCCATCGGGGAATATTTACCAAGAAAGTATGCTACCACATATTCCTGAAGGTAGTTATAATTTATTTATTTATGGTCTGTGTACTGTAACATTGGACGATTTTTGCAAAGTCCTAAGTCATGTAAGTACAAATGGACGTCGTTTTTTTTCCTTTGGTAAAAATTGTACAACAAACACAAAGAAAAGTTGACGTCGGTTTGCCTATGATCTTATTGATGAAATTATTATCCATTAAATATTGAAAATTAACTTACCGTTGCCTCGACAGGAGACTGTCACGTAATATAATTTTCCTCCTGAAATCGACTTTTACATTGAAGCTGACTATTTAATTAGACAGGTTAATTAGTTTTACCTTCTTTGATTCTGGTACCGATACCACACTTCGCCGCCTCCGGGCAATGAGTCGACAATCAAAAAATCATAGTTTCAAGGAGGGACGATTTACTGTATTTGTCGAATATCTTTTGAATGAGTTAGCTAATTCAACCATTCATATTATCAAAACAAGTTTTTTTTTAAAAAGCACTTAAAATTCATCATCATGTCAGCCCACATCCACCCACTGCTGAGTATAGGCCTCTTCTTTCTTACGCCACTCCCTACGGTCACCAGCTAGCCTCATCCACTGTTTCCCCACCACCCTTACAATATCGTCGGACCAACAAGCAGGTGGTCTACCCACAAGACGTCGCCCCAATCTTGGCTGCCATTCGGTAAGCTTTATAGTCCACCTATCATCCTTGCACCTTGCCAGATGTCCTGCCCATCTCCACTTAAAATTATTTGACATTAATTCTAATTATTTTAGGTACAGTCAGCCACACATCAGGTTACCACAACCTGTCAAATTTCTTCAATGATATTCAACCTTGTCAAATTTCCTCAGTTGATATGAACCAAACACGTTTGACATAAAGGTGAGGTTCGATGGAAGAAATTTGACAGATGTAGTAACTTGATGTGCTGGCCATGTACATAATTTTGCACCTATTATAAAATAAATAAATTCACACAACTTTTTACGTATATTCATGCACATTGATCCAACAACTTTTTAGAAACAACTGAGTAGAACAACTGAGATACGATACTTGGTTTTTTTGACAAGTATTCTATTCTATTCTATTACATATTCAGACAACATCACATACATTGCCCTGGCCCCAAACTAAGGTTTTCCCTTGTGCTATGGAAACCAGAAACAACAAAGGTACTACAAACACCCAGACCCAACACAAATATCTGTTTCATCAACAAACATTTGTGTTGGTGCGGGAATCGAACCCGCGACCCTTACGTCTCAACCGGCGCTCAAACCATTGCGCTAAACGGGTCGTATAACGGGGGGTAATTGTTTTTTATGGGATTGTTTTTAACTTGTTTCAGGGCATCCGTCAACTCCGCATGCATATGCTGGCGGCGCGCGGCTTCAACGTGGTGGCGGTTGACTCCCGTGGCTCCAAGCACCGCGGCCGCGCCTGGGAGGCGGCCATCAAGGGCAAGATGGGGCAGGTGGAGCTCGATGACCAGGTGAGATACTGTGACACACTACATTGTCGCCTCGCGGCCATCATAACCTCGCGGCCGTCAAGGTCGCGCGGCCATCATGGCCTCGCGTCTATCATAA
>JABMDO010001888.1:0-11061 GCA_014851415.1 Cnaphalocrocis medinalis
TGACTTTGGTCGATAGTTCTTCAGTAAGGTTTTGTCGCCTTTCTTGAAGAACAATACGACTAAGCTCCGCGGTCACGCCCTAGGAGTTCTCCCGGAGCAAAATAACTGAGTTAAATATACGCCAAAGTTACTTCAGCACCGGCTTGGCGGCAGCTTTTAGAAGCTCGGTGTGACTCCGTCTTCTCCCGGGGCTTTTCCATTTTTATGTTAACCAAAAGCTGCCTCGATCTCCTCCAAGCTGATGTCGGGTAGATCCTCCGTCGCATGGCGGGTTAATGTGGCTCTTGAATCCTTCTCATCCGGCGTAGGGTGGGGTGAATGCGACGCGTATAACTGGCTATAGAAGGTGTAAACTTCCGAAAGAATCTCTAGCTTTGACGTGACGACTTCTCCATTTGTTTTGGTCAACTTCGACAGGTGGCTCCTGTCAAGATGTTGTACGAAGACTTTGGACCCCCCTGGTTCTGCTCAATTGCTATCTGTATTGAGAGTGTATTAGAGCTTCGGAGGTCACGTTTTAACAGCTTGGAGATGGATGGATGGATATTTTGAGCCCGAGCTGAAGTGACTGATGGATTTTTTCGCCTCTTGTCCATTAAGTCCAGAGTATCTTTCGAAAGTTTAGACCGCTTGCCCGTACGTCGCAACTCACAGAACTTTGCACCCTCGTCCCGAAGGATTTCCACCACTTGGTCGAATTCTTCGTCGATATCTACGTCAATTGTGGTTTCCAAGGCAGTGAATCGATTTTCCAATTTTAGTTGGAAAGCGTCGGAACCAGCGAGTGATTGGAGCAGATTTGGCCGGAGCGTGGACTTCATCAACCGAGAACGTTCAAGCTTAAAATTGATATTCAGAGTGCCTCTGAGAAGTCGGTGAACACTTCCGGTTTTAAACCTATTTATTACTATGACATCTCTGAATATACGCTTAATGTCCGATATATATTATGAAGTCGATCTCATTTTTAGTCATAGTATCTGGGCTCTGCCTCGTCCATTTCCTCTGGGGCTGTTTCTTAAAGAATTGATCCCGGAAAGAGCCGATCAATGCAATTAAGGGTTTGCAACTGTTTTACAATGTATAAATGCAACTGTTTTATAATGTATAATGTTCTTTTATATTAAATGATTTACTAAACATAACATGATATCTTAAAGTATTTAATTGCCTACCTGTCCTAAGTAAAAAAGGTAGGTATCTAAATGATATTACCTATTTTTTATTTCTCTTAAATCAATAAATCAACGTTGGATTTAACTTGCAATTTAATTTTACAGCAAAGTAAATGACTGTATGTCATTTACTTTGCTATAAAGCGAAAGGATCTAAGTTAGTCAGTCTAACTATAAAGAAAACGTACGCGGCAACTCTATGCAAACAGTAACACATGCTTATGTGTGAGTGAAATTTGCAAATCAAAACCGATACATGACATTCCACACTAACCGTAAACGCTCTTAATGTGCAATTGATCAGTAAATGAGTAGTTCTTCATATGTTTTTTTATACGTCAAAGAAGGTTGTTCATGACTACGTAATAATTTTATCATTTGATTGTAATAAAAAAATAAGATCTATTTAAAAGTATTTCATTTGGCTTCCTTGTCCATTAATGATTGTAATGAGATACGAAGCATAAAAAGTTATCGGCCATAATTTTACTTTCTGCAGTAGATGTTTTATTAAAACATACAAATAAGATTGTTTATCTTATGATTAAGTGTTTCAATTAAGATTAAGTTAAAAAAAATAAAGAACATACATTTTAAACATAAAACTTAAGTTCCGAGTATATGCGACCAAGTGGTAGTTGGCTCAGTTAGCATTTTATAAAGTGCGAAGTAGAAACGACTAACTGCAAAATCTCGTAAATTATCAACAAATTAGCATTACTAACATTATGTACAAATAAATAAGAAATAGGATTGTAGACTTTTGGATTCCGTGCCTGAATGGTCTAGAAGTGAAGAATGAAGACTATATACCTACACGCAATGTGCACCGACGATATTGTGAAGTCATGTGGAGAATATTGGCCTATGTCTATCAGTGGATGTCTATGGCTGAAATTATAAAATTTACTACTTTTGCTTGAACTGCAAAAAACATTGGACTGGTTTTCCGCGTTCGGTGATCTGGATGCTCTAGTTAGACGTAACTAGAGAATCAGAATTCCGGAAGTAGCAGTCCTGCTATTCTCTTTTATTATCCTCTGTGATCTTAGCGTGTAATTCCCGTTCGTTGCGTCCAAAGCTGTCACTATGGAGGTACGCTTAGACCATGATTCAGGATTTTGGGAGACTGATAATTACGTAGAACCAACTGCCGCGTGTCCTTCGCAACCCTTTAATAGGGGAACCATACCAACTGAATGGTTACACATTTCAGAAACTATTCGAAACGTGCAGTTTCCTCACGATGTTTTCTCTCAGAGCCGAGCAAGAATACGCACAGTCGAACATAGATTTGAAAAATCCAGAGGTGTACACTCGGACTAGAAGGTGCGTTCTGAGCTACCAACCCTCAGTAGTTGGGCAATAAGTCCTTCGCTATCATCGTAGTACACCAAGATTCCGTCTTTAGTTCGTTTTGTTCAGCTTGATATTAAAAAACTCATAATGAGCAACCCCCTCGGGTGCACGTGTCATCGAATGATGATATGGCGCTGGTTAAAAGAACGGAAAGAGTCGCCTGAGAACGGTGGTCTGAAACTAAATATAACAAAGACGGAGTATATGGCCATCAACTCTCCGGATCCCACTTATGACCGCATAGGCGAGGTCGGGTGCACATCGATTTAAATGCCTGGGATCATGCTCCACTCGTACGGTGACATTAAATGCGACATCAAGGCACGCCTTGCAGTAGACCCACTTCTATCAAAGCCAGTTTGATTGAAGTCCATTATCAGGCCGTTTCTCCTTTACGGCAGTGAGACTTGGCCTGCCAGTACGTACGAGTCAAAAACAGGAGTTGTACAATAATTTTGAAACATACCTACTATAAGCTATACTTTTAAGAAAACCAATGCAAGAACCACTTTGTGATGGGCTAATTATTTTATTTGAGTGACTTAAAAAAGAGCCAAAATCGATTGGATGATACCAACTACTTACATTTTAATTTTAACTCTTATTGCTGGGACATTAAGTCTAATTTCTTATATTGACGAATACAGGTTCAATATTTCAAACATGTCCTAGTAACCGGCAGAATACTTTTTTAGCAGAAGAATTATAGACTTTATTACATACTATAATAAGACCTAAATTCCTTTGATGACGGAATTAGGTTCATTACTAAAATGTGTCCTAGTTACCGTCAGATCAAAGGGGAAACTGACGGCTATTGGGTCATGTGACGGTTTAAGTGACCCAATAGATGTCACGTGCTAAAAACATTATCTAAATATTAAAAATGAATGATTTATAGATTATATCGCTAGACAATTTACTAAACTATTACAAAAGTAATTACAGTTTTCTTCTGAAAAAAACCACTGCATGAGAGAGGAAACCTAAGATGGTAGACGTCAAATTCAGCACCTAAATTGGCAAAAAAATGCAAAAATGAGCTATGCTTACTTTCGAACGCGTATGTTGAAGTCACTATATGTTTTGAAAAAGATATTTAATATTCTAAATGTGCTAAATATCTTCAAGAATATGTTGCCAAAAAAATATAGCGCATCGTATAGTAAAATATCAAAGATATTTGGTTTTTTTGAAAACTGACGGGTACTGGGACACTGTCGAAATTAGGGCCGTCTCCTTAGTAGTCAAACAACCATCGAAAGTGCGTGTACCTCATACGATGACGATAGCTACGAGAAACGATAAAACAAAAACAACTCCATAAGTTATGTGGCATAACGATATCTCATTTCGAAAGTATTCAATCGATTCTTCACAGATGCTGCGAGCGCCGTTTGTCGAACACCGGGAGCGCGGCGATCGCTCACGGCTTCCGATCGCTTTCCGATATTAAGTCACCGTGACCCGGGCGGAGCTGGGCTCGCGGCTTCTTTTATGTGCGTTCGGCGTTTTGGGATCGATCTTTTTTTAATAAGTGGCAGGCGAGCAGACGGACCACTTAAACGTATCAGCCTATACACTGTCCTACAGTGGCGAGTAAGTGGTAAAGGCCTCCATAATAGAATTCAAGTCATCGCTACTATAATAGGATTAGCAATCACCACGCTTGCCTAATGCGGTTTGGTGATCACAAACCCGAGCTATGTTCGAAAAATTCTAAACATACTTTTGCTCGACCCGGGATAAATAAATAATAAATAAATTGAGACAACATCACATACGTTGTCCTGGTACCAAACTAAGGTTTTCCCTTGTGCTATGGCAACCAGAAAACAAAGAGGAACCACAAAACACCCAGACCCAACACAAATATCTGTTTCATCAAAAAATTTGTGTGGGTGCGGGAATCGAACCCGCGACCCTTAGTCTCAACCGGCTCAAACCTTGCGCTAAACGGGTCGTCAAAAATATAAATTTCTAGGTACTCCGTCCGACTTCGTACTAAGTAGCTTAACTCTTGTGGTTACAGATATCAGACAAGTAATCACAAATAAACACCCAGATACTGAACGGACACAAGTGTTCATCACAAGAATGTTTGCCAGGTGGGGATCGAACCTTTGGGACCACGACCGTTGCGTATGAAGCAGGGTTACTACCAAGATTTATCATAGATATGCCCTCGCCATACTTTGACCGCGCCGATTTGAGTCGCCCTCAAATAACCTAGCTGTAACTCAACTGGGATTAGCACGAATTAGTTGTCGTTTGCACTCGGTGACAGTTGTACGACACAGCTGGGATTTTTGACAGGAAAAAGCACTCAAAATGCCTTCATGTGCCTTTTTATTGTCAAGAAAAATACTACAAATTCAAATAAAGCGAATGGTGTTAACATTTCACTCGTAAGTATTATATTTCATCAATAATTTAATTTATTTTATTTTGTTGACAAAACATGAAAGTCTGATCGCCCAGCGCGTGACAGAGAGAGTAGTATTGGCAATTTACTGTGAGACAAACGAGACAAACATCATTATCTCGGTGGCCAATATACTTAGACCCCGCTGTTAGTACTCAGAACTCAGTTGATAACAAGCTCATTTGTTAATGGTTTACAATAAACGGGAAAAGTACGGTAGCGTCAGCAGTTTCGATAGGCATTGTTTTAATAGCGGTCAGATATAAAATAGCAATTTTATTTCGACTAGAATCAATAACATGCAAATAATAATTACGTATTATTTTTAATTGAACGTTTATTGTTTAGATTTCCGCAAGATCCGCGTTTAAAAGCAAAGTTGATCAAGTTATCCAGCGGGATCGAAGGGATGAATACTGGTTACCTGACAATTAGTCGAATTTTCTCTTCTCAATTTCAAGAAAAGATTTATATTTGACTCCCCTAGTTTCGGCGTAAAGTAAAAGTATTATATTTGTATTTCTTCTGTTGTCTTATTCTATAACCACAAGTGCTTAAGCTACTTAGTACGGAGTCAGGACATTAAATGTGGGGTTGTGTTAATTAATTAATTATTAATTATAGTAAATATTACTCATAATTTTTCTTAAGGAATAGTAGGTCAAAGGCCTTTATTATAGAAATCAAGTCATAGCTACTATGATGGGATTAGGCATAATCACCACCCTTTATGCGGTTTGGTGATAATCCGATATTCGCTCTGTGATTAGAGTAATTTATTTGAATAAATAGATAAATGTAGTGTAACATTTAGAAATAAAATGTCCTATAAATAAAATTGCTTTTAAATTTAGGAATTGTTTTATTTTTAGTTCCAGTATGAAAATTTTGCTGACCGTATTTTATACTCATAGATAGTGACTTTCGATGACACGCACACGTCATGTCATCAAAATATTGCCTCGTTTTTAGGTGTCAGGGCATATCTTTGATTTAAATCTTTGGGTTACTACCAAATGCGCCATCCAGCCAGTCAAAAACGTCAGGTAGGTATAATGTTTTTTTTTAGTTTTTCACGCACATCTCTATTCACTTTGTGGAATAAGGGCGACGCGGGCGCAGAGATCGGCCGATTCGCCGCGGGGCTACAATCAGCCTTAAACGGCGGGGTCACTGACCCGGAGTGAACCTTTTTTAATTATAATGGGGCATAGGAATGGACGAAGAAACATCCACCGCTGGGGTGTAAACGTGTACTACCTATACTGTAATTTTTAATTATGTGGAGTAAAACGGTAGATTACATAATATTTGGCATTCATAAACATTCTGTATGGACTTAAATTGAATAAAGAGTTTTTGATTTTAGAATTTAACATATCAATCTCCAATTCCAATAGATTTTGCCCTATTTTGACGGTTGTGCAATGTCAAAATAAACTTGACATTTGTATTGTTCAGTTAAGTTCATGATTTCAAACCGGGTGACAGAGAGGAAAGCAACTCAGGGGGTAGGGTGCTACAATCAAAATTTGTTCTATGCCCGTAGGTTGTCTGGTAGAAATTGCTATCAGGATTGTAAGGCAAACCCTGTCTAATTTATGGCTGACACAGGAATTTTTATTCAGTATTACAAGTAAGTAATTATATTAATATGGCTTCGGATGTAAAGGCCACCCTGTTTAATATATGGTGACCTTACCAATTTTTTTATTTCTATCTAATTATAAAAAGAAATATAAAAATAATAATGTGGCGTGAAATTTAATTAACTATCTAATTAAATTAGCTAATTAATGTTTCCCCGGTAAATTGTTATGGTGTGTAAAATATACTTAAAAGTTTATGGGTATCCGCGTAAAGCTGAGCAAAGACCGTGTTGCTGGCCAGCATTATACCTACATTGTATGGCGTTATGATGGCTCGAAATTGGATAACTATAACGTATGAACGATAAAAACTAACCAGCGCTTCATCTATATCTAATATAAAGCTGAAGAGTTTGTTTGTTTGTTTGTTTGTTTGAACGCGCTAATCTCCGAAACTACTGGTGCGATTTGAATAATTCTTTTTTTGTTGGAAGTCCATTATCGAGGAAGGCTATAGGGCTATCAACATAATAATATTAGGGGGTTGTAAGGGGTTAAAAGGGGGTAAAAGTTACTTTTCACCGCGGACGAAAGTCGCGGGCGGCCGCTAGTCACTAATAAGTAAAACTTGCTTTTTTTGGTGGAAATTAATACGTGGAAGTATAAATATGTATAAACGAACTTGCTAATTTAGAAAGAAACTTAAAGACGCAATCTATCGGAAGCTACCTTTGAAAAAGGTTACAAGTTTGACAGCTGCAGGGTGGGAACATACGCTAATGGATTAATAATGTGAGAAATTAAACGAAAGGTTCTTATAAATACGCCGAAGAATGTAAGTACAGTCAGCAACATAATAATGTTAGCGTTCAATCCTACTAAAATAACTAAACAATTGACAAAAATCACATGTAACAGAATATGTCACGAATGTTTTCCTATCAAACAACAAATGAAAATGCGTCTTCGATTCTTTTGTCAAATGCTCAGATATTTATGATAGATATGACCGCTAAGATTATTTTGATGCCAAAATGTACCTGTAATTATTTTTCTGCAGAATATCTAAACCAATATATTTCAATCGATGCTGACTGTAGGCTGTATTTTTTCTCTGCAAAATATCTAGAATGTACATTAATTATCAGTAAATATTTCAAATGGTAAAAGTCTTCACGCAATAGGGTATTTGACTAATCTCGATATAGTAAAAAATATTATACTCTTCCAAAATACTGGTAATGAGAACCAATGGCCAACATTTTCAGTTAAAAATATAACGTCTAGCTGGTTTTATGAGCATTCAAAGGTTTCATGGGCAAGTCTATTTTTAAGTATAAATTAAAAAAAATATATAATATCATCGAACTACCCGTACATTTTCACCAACTTTTATTATGAAACCATTTACATAAACGAAACATTTGATATAGCTACCAAACAAAATTTACTAGACGCGATACAAGATACGGGCGTGGACGTCACTTGCCTAGAGCCATTTGTATAGAGCGTTTTTTGGGCTTGCCAAAATTGTGCTTTAAAGTTGTGATATCTCAGTGATTCAAATCAGAATCGAGCAATTCTTTCAATAATGTTTCTTAAATTGAGAGTCTTTTGATTAAACACATAATTTTTTTTGTCAAATACCCTATTGTTTTAGTTGGAAAGGTGCAATATCCTTTCGAAAATTGAACCTAATTGACTCGCCCGATGGCGCATTTTGTAAAAACTATGCATCATGTTGATACGATTCTGTTTTTACTGTGAAAAACTTTGTGTCTGTTCACTTCAGGTAGAAATCAACTTTCCGAATCAGTGGTAGCTTATATAATATTTGACATTCATAAATGTTCTATAAGGACTTAAATTGAATTAAGAATATTTCTATTTCTATTTCTACTGTCTGGGTGGTATACCTTTCTATCACATGAATATTTTAAAAGCGAAAGTTTGTGTGAGTAAGTGTCTATGTCTGTTACTATTCACAGCTAAAAGGCTGAAGCGATTTTTATAAAGAAATGGTAAAGAGTAATCTGACACTCAGAATTTTTACAGTTCTTGTATTGCACAGGAATAAAACCGTTTAGTCAAGTTACTTTTAAGTAGATAATACAACAAAAACATGGTTTGACCGTCGCGACAGCGGAAATTTTATACATTGCCTAGACGTTGCATAATAATGCCTGAGTTATGCACATTGCCTGTAACATATACATATGTATATTATTCATCAGTCACAACCCTAGTCCAAGTTCGCATTTATAGTGCAATGCTATACTAATACTATGTTGCGTTTTAAGTGTGCGTCCCTTCGTCCACCGAGAAAAGCTCGATTCCATACACAGAATGCATTTTAATACGAATATTATAATTTACGCAAATACTCGGTCCATTCGAGCGCGTCTGATCATTCGGATTTTAATGAAACTGTATGAATAACCAACTTGTCTAATTTGCGTATTGATAATGGAAATATTGTAAGTTTGCACGACATTGCTTATTGGAAAACCATTGGAGAATGGGTTTCAATACATTCTTAAAGAGAGTAGAAATAACCCTTGATTTTTGTTGTAAGTAGGTAATTACAACAAAATATTGTGAGAAGTGGATATTTTCGTTAAGTTGACATAGTGAGTTGTAAAGGTTTTCCCTTGTGCTATATAAACCAGAAACACCGAAACAACGACGGAACCACAAACACCCAGACCCAAAACAAATGTATGTTTCATCAACAAACACTTGTGTTGGTGCGGGAATCGATACCGCGACCGTTGGATCTCAACCGGTGCCCAAACCACTGCGCTAAATGATCGTAAGATATTAAGACTAGTGCTTATAGCATCTGCCCCGAAATGCCCCGAATTCAGCTAATGACGAATCAGTGACTAGCCCACCATCCCAGTAGGTGGCACCGACGTCCAACTGCGGGGATTGCCTAATTAACCGGTCCCACACGACGAGCGAAACAAAAAACTTGCATCTTTATTTATATTTGCTACAATTAATTATAGCTTGTTAATCAGGGAGGATTTTTTAGTCAAATGTGGACATGAATAGATTATTTTGATTAAATTGGTAGAGCATATTTTAATGTTTAGCATGAATTGTCATTTTTTTACAGATGAAATGAAAAAGGTTGGAAATAAATATTAATGGTAGTAGCGAAAGACGGATCAATTAATGTGAGCTATGGTAAACATTCTATAGTGCTACTACTTGTTTTGATCGATAGAAGAAATTAGAAGTATTGCGAGAGTATACCTACAATACGTACACACGACGTCACGTAAGTTATCAATTTTGACCGTCCTTATATCTGAGACACTAATGTTATTGACGCCATCTGTACTAGAATATTTACTTCCTGCCGATTGTAGCCAGCTTAAATAGATTCAACATTATAGGTATCTAGACATCTAGAATTTACACACAACATCTCATACATTAACCTGACTCCGTACTAAGTAGCTTAAGCACTTGTGTTACAGATATCAGACAACTATTGAAAAGATAGAAAAGTACTACTGCCAATTCGAGTATACTTTGAAGGTAGAACAATTCAAATCGGTTCCCCCAAACAAACCAATATAGGAAGTTTATCACCTTTTTTCCTCCAATCAAATCCACCTCCCAACCCCCAAAATAAATAATGCCATACAACCTCATTAAATTACCATTTATTCAGTCCCGAAAGCTGCGAGCGGAACCGCGAGTACCAGGCGCGCATAAAACAAAGGGTGCGCGGGGATAAATCATGGCCCGTTGAGGAGGAAGCGGTCAATCATGCGCTGAACAACTGGCGAGCGGGCCATGCCGCTGGCGGGGCCATGGCCGCGAACCCAGTTAAATTGTCATTATTTTTATAAATCCTATACTATTATAAAGGCGAAAGTTTGTTTGGATGTATGGATGTTGTTACTCTGTCACGTAAAAACTACTTAATGGATTTGAATGAACTTTACCACAATATAGCTTATACATCAGAATAACACATAGGCTACAATTATAAAAATATTTGGTGGATTGAGATGTCTATAATGAAATGATTGCGATTGTTTCTGGTAATCGATAATACTTTCAAAGGAAATGGAATCGATTTTTTTATACTAACAGCAACACACATTTTGCCAAAAAATCTCAAAAAAACGTAACAAACAACAGCAATAAAAGTCAACAAAACAAATACAACAACAAAAGTAAACAATAACCGAACACCACGCAAATACAACGAAAACACAACTCGCATACAAGGCTGATGCACTCGTACTAATCCGATTATCGAGTATTCGCAACATGGCCGCCGATTATGACATGTCGCAGCTCTATGTTTTTTCCACGTTCCGTTACAAGTAATACGATGTGCATAGGATTGTTTTAAAAAATGTTGTTATTTTTATTCCATTAAATTAAAGTAAAATGATACTGTTTTTGTTTTATAACTTTGATATGTTTTATTGGATATTTTTTGGAATGATGCCGCAATTAAATGAAAAGATAAACAATAAAAATATTT
>JABMDO010001889.1:0-10036 GCA_014851415.1 Cnaphalocrocis medinalis
TGATGAGATCTCCATGAATTATAAGGTCACAGACATAGCCAAAGGAATTGTACGCCCCAAGGGGCAAAGGATTCAGGCCCCAAGGGGCAAAAGGTTCAGGCACTTGGCAAGGAGAACAGTTCTCGTAGCCTCTACACGGAGCATACAGGGAGTTGTGTAGAAATTATTTCAATAAGTTCGCCATAGGAGAGATCTGTGTGGAGACGCTTGAGAAAGGCATGTGTCCAGCTGTGATTGTCTTGGCTGAAATGACGTAATGTTGGAACAACAGAAAGTATATCTCATATTAACAGCCCGGCCAAAACCGGTAGATGTAAAATTGCAGAGAACATTAATTTGACGCCCAGGTTTAGGTAAAGCTTCCCGTTTGTACGACCGTTACAAACAACACCATTTACATTTTTTGGAGAATGTAATTTGAACATATATACGTAGATTTAGAGTTCATTTAAGACCTTGTCTATTCTTGAAGATAAATGGTTCTTACGCGGCGCTATATTCTGCTATCTTTATCTATAATACTAGATATAGTTTCCGTCTGTATCGCTTCTATCCATATTAGTCAACGTTGGGTGCAAATGACATCTTATTTCGTCCTCACATATTATAACACTGGGAGGTTAAATCGAGATACGTCCTAAACTTGACACATTGCTAGAGGTGGGATTAATAGGATTATGATTTAGAATATTTTTAATTTTCTATAATATATTTATCTAGGATACTACTTGTTGTCAATCATTAGACTGGAGTTCTTGTATTAATTAAATTTTACTTACCTACATTTTTTAGATTTCGTAGTGCAAGATCGACCAAAGTGGCGTTCTTTTGTTAAGGAGGTCAATACTCGTTTCGGGTTGCTGAGCTTGGGAGTAAGTAATAAAGTGATCTTTATAAGCTTAAAGTCTTCCTAATTCTAAGATCTGGACGGTTTAGTCTGTTTGACGACCCATTTGGCGCAATGGTTTGAACGCCGGTTGAGACGCAAGGGTCGCGGGTTCGATCCCGCACCAACACAAAACAGATATTTGTGTTGGGTCTGGGTGTTTGTAGTTCCTTCGTTGTTTCTGGTTTCCATTGTACAAGGGAAAACCTTAGTTTGGGACCAAGACAATGTATGTGATGTTGTCTCAATTTAGTCTTGTGCAATGATATTAGCAACCCTTCATAGAAAAGGGATTCCGACTACGTGGATCATGTGTACATGTTCGGAATCATTATAATTATTTTACCATTAGAAACTTAATTAAACCAAAGAAACTTTTGAAATAGTTTTTCTCTATTAATTTGCCTCTACAGCCGGGATAGTACACAACTACACATAAATACATATTTTTAATATCTGGTTTGGTTTGACATACCTAATGGTGACGAATCAACAGGCTGTACTACCACTGATAAATCCCTAACCCACAACTAGACAGAAGAAAAATAAACCCCACCAGATTTGGAACCTTAACCATCACGTCACAAGAGCGAAAACCATATTTCCAACCAGCCCAGTTATATTATTACTCGACAAATCAAATCCCACCACTAGTTTGTATCTTGACGTGACGTTAACGATCATTTCGTGTTGCGTAATGGGGAAGGGAGATTACATACATGGCATATGAATTATGTCATACGAGCGAAACAAACTGGGGTAGAAGTAATAAAATGGTGTTGGAATTCGTGGGGCGTTTGTTTCGGGTATAATGGTCATTTGTTGGGGAATTCTTAATGAACGCCAGCCTTGAAGGTTACACCTTTCACCATAGGTTATATACCGTGGGAGCCATGCTTTTACATAAACGGGCCGGCTCGACCGGAGTGGTACCATCACGGAAGACTGTTGAAACTATGACTTCGCTGTGTTTCGCCAGATGAGTGAGGGTACCAGAGGCCCGTATCTAGTAATCGGAGGGGAAGATTCTTAAAATTGGCAGAGCACTAGTGATTGGTGTTGCAGGTGCCTATGGGCTATCACATTAAAAAAATTGTAAGGCCAGTTACTTCGGCATGAATGGGCCGGCTCGACCGGAGTGATACCACTGCCTCACAGAAAACCGGCGTGAAGCAGCCCCTGTGCTGTGTTTCGCTGAGTGAGTGAGGGTACCGGAGGCCCACCCGGGGGAGAAGGGGATAAAAGGTTGGCAGCGCACTTGTTACTCCTTGGTGTTGCAAGTGTCCATGAGCGGCAGCAATTGTTTACCATCGGGTGATTCGCCTGCTCGTCTGATACCTATCACATAAAAAAAACAAGATTTCTGTTATTGAAATTCTGATGAAATTTTTAGTGTCAGTGCCTCGTTAACTACGTTAAGCTGTTGTTCCTGCGCCTGATTCGTCTTCGTGTCTGCTCACACCTTTGCACTATAAATGCCCTGCGTCGATGGATGATATTTGAGATTGGCCGCCATAGCAGGAATATAGATTAGAAGGACATTATTATTGCTGAGGCGTGGTGTCCACTCTGGAACTCGTTCACCCCAGCGGTAGTCACTTCGACACGTGATATTTTCTACCTTTTACCGCTACCCATCTTTAATGATGAAGATGAACGAAAATAACTCACGTGTCGTACGATGTCGAGAATAGAATATCTTCTTGGTAGTTACATTTGTTGCGACAACTGTTTTATCTCTGTTTTCTTCACCGTGAAATGTTGCAGACGAAAATGACCTTATTTCAACGGAATTATTTAACGAACTTCACGGTTGTTGCGGAGAAACATTGTTTGTTCAAGAAGTTAGGACTGATGAGGCTCTGGTCGCGAGTTGTCAAGGTTTGAAGGTCAGAGTTAGATTATCGATTGTGTCTGAACTTTCATAACTTGGTTAGGTTTGGATTGTGATTTGCTAATAAGTTTGACTTCGAAATATTGTAGTATTCCATACCGTACCTCTCTATTTATGACATAGATATATTCTATGCTATCGTAAGCCTTGGTGAAGTCCACGAAGAGAATATAGTACAGTCAAGTTCAAAAATATGTATACACCTTAGGACCTTGTCACAATACATATTTATAAGAAAGTGGAAGTCGTTTTCTTATACATAGGTATGTACTGTGACAAGGTCCTAAAGTGTAGGCATATTTTTGAACTCGACTGTACGATTTGCGCGAACTGACACTAATATAAATACATAAATTGAGACATCACATACATTGTCCTGGTCCTAAACTAAGGTTTTCATTTGTGCTATGGAAACCAGAAACAACGTAACAAAAAACCAGACCCAAGTGAGTGGAGAGTGCAGGCCGCGTGTAGCCGTAGCCGTGGCAGGCCTCCCACCAGGTGGACCAACGATCTAATGAAGGTCGCGGGAGCCCCTTGGATGCGGGTGGCACAGGACTGATCTATGTGGATAACTTTGGCGGAGGCCTATGCCCAGGACGTCTATTGGCTGAAATGATGATGATGGCTCCGATAATGGTAGCCGGCGCATTATTTTATCCACTGTTATTAATGAGAACGCGACTTTAATACGAGAGCTTGTGGTTTGAATTACTTTGTCCCTGACCCTTTCACATACGTAGGTTTTATATTTTTTCCCTTTCTGAATCCCAAACAAACTAAGCTCAGGCCTTTATGATAAAACAAGGAGATAAAAGTTAACGTTAAAAAAACACGAATGGATAAAACTTTCAGATTTCGTTTAACGACTGAACTACCTATTTAACGTTTTACTAACGTAAGCACTATTTAAGTTTTAACTGCCACTTGATGAGTTTTGGCAAAGTACAAAGATAGCCAGTAGTGCAGAGTTACTGGGTGCAATCACAAACGCACTCTTTATTAACTGACCCTCATATTTCATAGCCTCATATTTCAAATAATAAATTCTCACAACATCTCATACATTAACTTTACTCCGTACTAAGTAGATTAAGTACTTGTGTTACAGATGTCAGACAACAGAAGGAACACAAATACAATACTTAATTACATATATTACACCCAGACACTGAACAAACACAAGTGTTCATCACACGAATGTTTGTCCAGGGTGGGGATCGAACCCACAACCTTTGGCGTATGAGGCAGGGTCACTACCAAATGCGCCAACCGGCTAGTAATTTTTTTCGGAATGCGGAAATTAATATTATGTGACTTGCCTTTTTTTGTTGACGCTTGGGAATGCAGCTGACCCGAAGTGGGCCAACGTGGTCTTGCGACTCCTTAAGCATACCTACCCTCCTGCCGGGGGGCAGGCGGGTTATGTCGGGCTCTCCTCGGGGTGGGACCGGAGGCATACCGACTAAACCCCAACGACGCTCCCTCATCGCCAGAGTGGAGAGGAGACATAAGGACGGGTTGAAGAACCTTACTTCATATCCCTCCCCAGATGTGACTTGCCTAACATTCATCGACATACCAAGCTACTGGCTTTCTGCACTCTTCATGGCTGTAGTGCGGACTTTGTAGCTTAAAGCCGTATAAGAGTGTTTAAACATGCCGGCCCGCGTTTACGAGAGGCAATAGAAGAGGATTTAGAGGGCTATTTGTTTATTGGCCGTGTTTGTGGTTTTGTGGAGTGCAGGGTTTTAGTGGGTACTTGCATTTTACAGTTCCGTACCTTTTGAGGGAAAGGAAAGGGTGAGAGTTTCCGCAGATTGGCCTTATCGTAACACCGGCGACACAAACAGAAATACCGAGAAAAAAAACATTTTTTTTTAATGTGAGTGAGGGTTCCGGAGGCCCACTGGGGGGGAATAAAAGTTGGCAACGCATTTGTAACTCCATTGGTGTTGCAAGTGTCCATGGGCGACGGCCATTGCTTACCATCAGGTGATCCGCCTGCTCGCCTGCTACCTATCACATAAAAAAAAAATTAGATATCAACATTGTGACTCAGGTACATTATTTTATTCTCTGTACTTGTCTATTGTGTTTGGTTAGCTAAGTTTAACATAATTATTATACTTGAATATTACTATTTGCGTATGGTTACCTATTATTACACATTATGTATCTAGGTAAAGCCAATCTGAGGAAACTTACCTCATCCGTTTCCTTTCCCTCAAATTATGACTTAGGTTTGTGGGAGAACCACGCTCCGGCATGAATGGGCCGGCTCGACCGGAGTAATACCACGTCCTCACAGAAAACTGGCGTTTGTGGGGGATTGGATGGTTGGAGTGAAAACCTGCAACCATCACCCGGACACGGAAAAGCCCGTATGGGTTTTTTTGAGAAATGCTTGTTTTTCATCAGCATAATGCCTTTGAGAAGTTCCTAGGATGATTCAAACATTGTTTATAATTCTTAAGCCGAGGCGACATCAATAATCGCATTATCACAAACAACATCCAAGAAACGAAAAGTCTACCTAATGTTGCATGAATATCTCAGACGAATCTGAGCCAAAATTAGTGGCTCGAAGAGAGCGGGATAAAAATGCAAATCAAATGGTAGATTTCCCATTCATTTCCAACAAAATACAGGGATGTCTGTTTCTATATTTATGAGTTTTGCATTGAATTAGGTTTTCTTACCGTCGGAGAGCCACAATTCGCCATGAATGGGCTCTACCGGATTAATACCATGGTCTTACAGAAAACAGAACAGGAGTAAAGCACGGCTTGCGCTGTGTTTCGACCGAGTAGGAGGGGGTTGAAGATTGGCAGCGCACTTGTGACTCCACTGTTGTTGCAAGGCTCTAAAAGTGGCGGCAATCGCCTACTATCAGGTGATATGCCTATTTATTTGTCTTGATATAAGGTCAAATATCAATTAAAATACTTTGTTCCTGTTAGAAATGGCCGCCGCTCATGGACATTTGCAATACATAGGAATAGCCTTTTACATTTTCACTTAGGTACCTATATTAACTTAAAATTGCGTGGCCCCCTTCGACGATCTAGTGAAAGTCGCGACAACTCCTTGGATGTGGGTGGCTCAGGCCGATGTCCAGCAGTGGATCGTCTATTGGCTATAATGGTGATGACTTAAAAGTAACTGATCGTGTATATCAGTCAGAGTCTCAAGATTGACAACCCTAAATCCGTGCTTAAAATCAATGGACGAATCGTTGACATCCGCAGATCCGGCCTTAAGATCGGATTGTCGCCAAAATCCGGATTATATTCCATTCAAAGGAATTCTATGCCTTTCATATTTTATTTCAATGAGTATTTATGCTTACTGGCAAGGGACAATTTTGATCTAATAGAGCTAGATAGTAAAAAAATAGGCTCCAGAAAATCTATAGTGAATATTTTTTTCTTTATATGTACAATTTTATAATTTAGTTACCTAGATACTGTCATCATTTTTACCAATAGAACGTCCACTGCTGGACATAGGCCTACCCCAAAGTTCTCCACACAGATGGGCCGCTTAAGATACTGTGTACACATATAAAAAAAATATTTTTTGAAACTACACTTATAACGTAAAAACGACAGGGTGTTTGTGGCATCGTGCTTCCGAACGGAAACCGTTTTTTTGTGTGATAGGTGGCAGACGAGCAGACGGATGACCTGATGGTTAGCGATAACTGCCGCTAATGGACACCTGCAACTCTAGTAGTCACAGGTGCGCTGCCAACTGAGGTAAAGGGGCCCTCAGTTTGAATTTATTTTTATTTGAAAGGTTTACTATAATCGAGATTGTTCTATTTAACTATGTTTAATGGCCGGTATAAGATGCTTTATTAAATGTCGGGGGTGTATTAAATTTTAATTTAATTCATTAATGATTTATCCATCTCTGGAGTTTAATAAGAAAATTACACGCTAAAAAATTAAATTTAGTTTTAAGTCTTTTTGGTAAAAACTATTTAAAACGATTTTTCTTGGTTATGTTTCTCGTCTCAGATTTTGTATGCATATACTTAGCTAGCTGGTAGGTATGACGAGGATTTCATGCCATGCATTTGTGAACACTTAAGAGTATTTATTAACTGTAGTGCATAAAAGGTAAATATTTATAAACAAGAGAGACTTGAGCATCCTTATGATATAGAAACATATTTACTACAAGTGACATAATAATATAAATAAATGAACATACCTGAAAATAAAATCTCCCCGCTTTTTCTCGTTCTACTTGTGGCTCTGTATCGTGCATTTCGACTAACGACCAATGTAAATGCCCCCTATCAAAGTAAAGTATCAACCTATATACTGCCTTGTCCCCTCTTTATTTTTAAATAGTGGCCCGCCCTCACTTCGCTTCGGGACCGTAATTCAGAAATGAACTAATAGATGGCGCTGTGCTCAATTACATCGCGCAAGCGTTTCGTGTTTTCGGTTTACCTATAAGCCTCGTCGTTGTCTATAGAAGTTATCTCTTTATAAATAGTATAGATGACTTAATAGGTATTCAAATACAGATAAAGCCTAGAATACGCCAATAATAGACAAAGTTTACAAAACATTTGAGTCGGTTAATCTAACAAGGGCGTCAAACAGTTGTTATTAGGAGTCAGAAGCCTGTTGACAGACCATGTCGCTTTAACGAGGGATCTAATACTGGAGCTATTAAGAGATTGTCAGTGGTACAAGTTACAAGCGAGAGGCAGCGCCGTAAATAGGGCGGTGCCTGCGGTGCCCAGGCACTGGGCGCAGACCCTCCAGGGGCGCAGAAATGACCAGACCGCCCTACTGTACTGTATCGCAATTTGAAGCGATATTGAAACCAACAAAGCCGCACCGGGTGCATAAAGGCTAGTTACAGCACTGGCGAGAGGGTATAAGTTTTAATATAGATGTATAAGTTACATCTGTCAACATAGTTATAAAATTAAAAAAAGAATCTTCCAACCTATATTCGGTTACGGCGGCCAATGTTAACGATGAGTCACGTACGTAGGATATATTATAGTGCTTAAGTGTATGCGTAAACACAGGTGCACTCTTTATTTCTTTACCCTATTGATCCGATGGGACATCAGTGTGACACGAACGAAGAGAGATTTATTGAGATTGGAAATGTATAATTTAATTTATAACAAATTTTTGATTTATCTAGATTGTTGCTTGGCGCGACTAAAAAACAGTACTTAACCGTGCTGTACTACTTTTATAATGATTTTAACAGATATTCTTCAATATTGATAGTTGCCCCAAAATTCACGAAAAGTAGACGAAAGTTAACGACACAATTTATCTAAAAACTATACTTACCAGTTTTTTTTCTTCTGCAAACTTTTAACGACCTAAGATAGTACGTTTTATTGCGAATGGAAGTCGAAAAGTTCCGGAAAAAATGCCGGTAGAAGACCGATAGTTTGTGGGTTCTAGTTACCGTAAAACGGGGTGAGTAGGGATGCTTTCCAATTTAATATCAATTTAATGGTATGGATATATCATAGATGACTTGATTTCTATGATGGATGCCGTTGCCCATGTATTGGGATGGGAACTGTCTTATATAATTATGGAATACTTATGTAGGTTTGAAGTACATAAGTAAAAATAATTAGATTACTTTACATAGGTATCTCTCTCTAAAAATAGATATATATACCGACTGACTTCTCAATCTCATCTTAGCATCGAACCACGACCATGGCGTATGGCGCAGAATTTCTACCAAATACGTCATCGACCCAGACGCATATGTATAATTTCTAGAGCGTTCTATGGACTTAAACTGAGTAAAGCATTTTAATTTTCACAGCTTACACGTTATACGGGTATATATCAAATTTCACAATCTTTTAGAATACTCTTAAACTGATGATAATGCTTTTGTTTATTCCCAAAAGGATTTTCACTGAAATCCAAATTAATCTTGATATAGAATGGATTCAGGTAGGGTAGGCGTTCCATACAAGTCCCACACATGTACAGTCAGCATCAAAATGATCATAGCATTCAAACCTACCAAAAATAACTGAACAGTTGGCAATAGTTAACTGTTATGTCTGTATACGCCCATGGGGGAATTTCTCGTGCTCACGACATAGAATGTCGAATTAGAGATTTGGATGGACTAGTGTATGAAATCTCCAAACCCATCTTCATTGTCGAGTGCACGAGAGATGCCTATATGGTGCATTTTCATTTGTAGTTCGAGAACAAATTGAAACAAAGGAAAATATACCCTAAAGAGTAATTTAAGATGTATTATCCTTTGTTTTGAACACTTTTAATACAGTAGAAGTATATTTGTCAACTGCTCAGATATTTTTGGTAGGTTTGAGTGATATGATCATTTTGATGCTGACTCTACATATAAAATCTATAGGTAGATACCGGTAGGGGACAATTGAATTATCCCATATCTGTCCCGGGTTGTAAAGGGAAAGTAACATATAAATATAGAGGCATTGTTAACTCGATACTGTATCTTCGACCATATTAGAAACCTAGATACAGTGAAAATGCCGCTCTCTCTCACCGAGTGCTTGTGTTGGCGCTACACTTTTGCAACCATTGCTACCGGTATATCGAAATATCGGTCATATTATTGGTATTTTGATACCGGTAATATGATTTGTAAGGAGGGTCAACACGTATATTCGTGTTTCCCAAATGTACGTCTGCATCCGGCTGTGGTAGGCCGATTTTTTATGGATTTGGCTAAAGCTATAGAGCACGTCGACCAAGACGCTAGACTTGTGAAGTTCCCTAGTGAAAGTTCAACGATCATTCAGCTGAAACGCCCGTTCTGTCACTCATTCACACAATTCATTATATAAAAATACTTAGATTGTATATCTTCGAACCGATTCGGCCGGTCTTACGTCACCACGTAGGCACGATATTCATAATATGTAATAATATTTCATAATAATATTTTCACTACATCACATACATTGATCTGACTTGAGATAGGTAGCTCAAGCACCTGTGTTACAGATCTCAGAACCAACAGTGGGATTACAAATAATACATTATATACTATATATGATATAGATAATATTTTTTACTTTTATAGATAGATACTCTTTATTGCACAAAATGTTACAGAACTTAATTATATAGTGCTCAAGTGTGTACGCAAACACATTGCATTTGTATATTCCCTTCCTCATGTAATAATCGATGGGACACTTGTGACACGAGATATACTCGATGAGAACAGGAATTTATGATAAA
>JABMDO010001890.1:0-11127 GCA_014851415.1 Cnaphalocrocis medinalis
GGTTAAGTAGTAGTAGTAAGTAGTTCTAACGCCTGCCAACAGATAATAATAATAATATAATAAAAATTTATTGAATAAATCACAAGAACATCAAATACTTATAATCTAATTATTAAACTAAGTGAGCAAATTTAAGTTTGTTGCCTGAACTAGGAAAAACCCTGTATCTCAGGCAAAAACAAAAAAGATGGCGGTGTGCTTTTTTACATCGCGCAAGGATTGTGATTTTTCATTTCTATAAGTACCGAGTGAAGACAAATAAAGTTGTTCCCTGTTTATATGAGTACACGGTGGTTTTATTATTACCCCATATCCCAGAGCAAAGCAGTGGATCCAAGGTCAACCTGCAGGACTGGAAAGTTCCTGTTCATTTCTATTTTTAAAAGTTTTTTTTATAGGATCACGGCTGTGCCAATTTTATTTCTGTTCACAAATGAAAAATATTATATGTAATCAAAAAACGTGCTGTCAATAAAACGGTTTTTTGTGTACCTATGTGTAGTATTAAGAAATTAAGTACATTTTACGTTCCTATGACTTTCGTATTTTTTTGCCCGTGACTGCCATCGTGTCTGCCTGTGGCGACATTTTAAAGTGACGGCTACAACAGGGGTCCCGAGTTCGAGCCCCAGGTCGGGCCAAACATTTGTAAGTCTTTCTGTTCAGATATTCAGTGTCACCCCAAAGTCTAGAAGCTGGTAGTCTTGTACCCCCGAAGGCATGCTAAGCCATTGGTACTACGCCCAATCTCTCATAAGTCGTGTCACACTGGTGTCCCATCGAATAAAGAGGGTAAGGGAATAAAAAGTGCACCTGTTTTTGCGCCCACACTTGAGCACTAAAACTTTTATCCTGCGTACGTGGCTGATTGTTGTGCCACCGTAGCCAGATATCGGTTGAAGGATTTATTTATTTGCAAAAAAAATGGACTACATCTAATCCAATCTTTTCTAGTACCAATCTTCAAATAAGAAAACTATGCACGTATACGTATAGGTACTAGAATAATTTTAATAAAAATACTACATATATTATATTGTCTTTGAATTCAAACCTTTGCTTGCCCAAAGCATTCCTTTAAGAGTTTTCTAATAAACCCAGACAAATAACGAATTTTTGCTCAGGTTCACAAAAGAGAGAATGTTTTTAATCTATCTAGTATCTTTTATAAGACGTATCACGGTGAAATTGGATTACAGCGAAGCCTTTTGTTGTTTGAATAATTTGAAAGATGGAGGTAAAAAATGAAATATGGCTGACTAAAAACGCAGCTCTGGGTGAAGAAAAAAACAATATTGATTTATTAAGGGGCTACAATGACGCAACTAGCGCCGCCAACCTATTTACACTGATTGTGGCGACAATATGATATTTTTAAGACAACAAAACTCTACAGACTTAGATGCAAGTAAAATGGATTCTTCAAGATGCTATATAATAGTTTTAACACGTGACAAGTAACAATAATGTTAAATTGCTAAAAGTGGCAAAGTCGATATAGCCTCATAATAGTGATCCTATAAGTTGTTGATTCGATTTGTTAATGTGATATCCTCTTACCATCAGATGATGGGTCTAAACCTTTGTCACATATTACATGAAAATAGGTGCATGCTCAGATCCGAACTTATGACCACCAGTATGAAAACCGAATTCTCATCCACCGACCTTCCATCGCTCTTCAACTAAAACGTAATTAATACATAATATTGGACTTAGCTCCTATTTAACGTTTATGTTTTGATGGAATCTACAATTTACTTGTGTAATTCGGACAGATTGCCGGTACTTAGGTTCTTCCTCGTAATTACGCTTTGATCTACTTTGAGTTGGCACGCTTTGACTATTAACATAGGTATTAGGGATCTCCACCCAGCCCCCCTTTTCGGCGAAAACGTAAATCACCAACTGAAGTTAGTACTTGGAAAAGTCCGCAGTCTGTAAAACTCCTCTTTTAATCTTGGGCGTAAGTCGCACGAGGATTCGTGGGTACACTCTAGTATAATGTTGTAAATAAAGTAAATTAAAATTATTGTAAATAAATTTTCTAGTGATAAGTTAAAACATTGCATGCCCGATACGGGTAACTATTGATACTTAGATTACAAGATTACCATCATATTTTGTATACAGTTATAGCAATAAAGATTATTCCATTCTATTCTATGTGATGTGATGTCATCATCATCATCAGCAACCTACGTTCGTCCACTGCTGGACATAGGTCTCCCCTAATGCACGCCACCGCTCCCGATTTTCGGCCACTCTCATCCAGCCCACTCCAGCCAGCCTTCGAATGTCGTCATCCCATCTTGTAGCAGGGCGTCCAACACTACGTTTGCCGAGTCGCGGTCTCCACTCAAGGACCTTAAGGCTCCAACGGTTGTCAGTTCTGCGGCTAATGTGACCAGCCCACTGCCACTTCAGTTTGCTAATTCGGTGGGCTATGTCGGTGACTCTGGTTCTCTGTCGGATTACATCATTTCTGATGCGGTCCTTCAGAGATACTCCGAGCATAGTGATGTGATGTAAAAGTTAGCTATTTGTCTACGAGCGGCGATGGCCACTTACCATCGTTTGCCTTCTTGTCTCATATAAAAAATACAGGTTGTAATGTAAATTATTAAATATCTTTAACCACAAATTCTACCAACCATACTGAACGTTTGGAACACCTTTGGAAAATTGCATAAAAAAAATCATTAGTAAAAAAACATGGGAATTCCGTTAGTTCCCCATAAATCCGTTTCCAAGACTTTCTTGGCACATTTTAGTTCCTCAAACATTTATTGTCACGATTTTCTTGACGGATTATTACTAGAACTAAGCCTCAAAAGGCTTCTCCGAGTGCAAACACTAACTTTTGCTATTCACTATGCATCTCAAAGTGGAGATGGCACTTCCATCCCAAACCCCCAGTCTTCATTCCGCTAAACAGAACCCTCAATCCTATTAACACTAGGATTATCCCCCTGCTATTCCAAATTCAACGTTCCTGCTAAGGCATTAAGGTGAGAATTCTACACCTGATTTAATTATTAAGGTCAAGATACACTTGTAGACAAATCTCATTATATTACGTCACGTAATGAGCGAGGCGTTGCAGCTTCCGTTTAGCAGCGACAGTTTGTGTGTCTTAAACTCGGCTGGGGGTTGAAGCATAGGAAACAGCGGGATTCGATAGATAGGATACAAACGCAAACCTACTGCCAATATAGTGTGCTCACTCCATCACAATAATTATTGGTAGTAATTGTGGGAGAACACTCGACCGGAGTGATACCACTAGGGTAGGTTGGTGTAAAATTGCGCGGTCGATAAAATTGCGCACACGTCATATCTGGACAACGGAGTGAAGTTCGTGGCTAACTTCAGTGGTGTTTTAAACCGTGTCGAAGCCGGTCCGCGCTCCCGTAAAATAATTGGACTTCATTGGAAACCGTGAGAATTAGGTGAGTTCAAAGTTTTAACACACGTTTGATCTTATTTTTTAACAAATTGAAGGTATTGTTACTCAAAATGTAGTTGAAATATTGGTGAATCTAACATATTTACCCACTAACGCATTGTTCACTTTGCCGTTCCTTACGAACTAGTTAAGCGAATTTCTAAGAGATGGCAGCAGTGGCATAATAGTTGGATAGGCACCTAGATGTGTAAAATTGCGCACTTCGTAGACGTGTAATATTGCGCGCGCAATTTTACACGCCTGTGATTATTTCAATAATTAAAGTTGAGAAATGCACTTTTAAATTGTTTTTTAATTAGGTAGGCAGTGACCGACCGAGGCCTACGTCTGTAAAAATAATTCTATCCATTGGATCATTAAATAACTTCAGCGATGCTCTAATGCTCGCAATTTGTAACCTACAGTCGGCTTCTAAATAGTTTGTATGACAAAAAGCACATTGGTAGACATAAAGATACTGACAGCACTTCGCCGTGCATCTATAACTTTTTAATAAGACTGAAAAATAATATTATTATTCTCTTACAGAATGACATCTCGGAGAAAAAGAAAAACCGAGCGTAAAGTTTCATCTGAAACGATTATGGCGGAGGCTCGTAGGTTACTTGATGATGGCATAAGCAAAAGGGAAGTAGCTCGGATCTTTGAAATGGCTGAGTCTACTTTGCGATTTCGCTTAAAGCAGACAACCTGTTGTACAAAACTAGGTAGATTCGATACCACTTTTTCGGAAGATATAGAAAACGACTTTTGTTCACACTTGCAGTCTTTAGATCAAATGTTTTATGGGATGACCACCAAAGGATTGAGAAGTGCCGCATATGAATATGCTGAGAAAAACAATATTCCACATCGCTTTAATAGAGAGACCAAAATCGCAGGGAAGGAATGGCTCCGAGGCTTCCTAAAACGTCATCCTGAAATTTCCTTACGTCAGCCTACTTCTACGAGTATCGGAAGAGCAGTAGGTTTTAATAGATCACAAGTAGATAGATTCTATATAAATCTCTCTGCACTGATGGATAAGTATAATTTCCCACCACAATCCATTTATAACATGGACGAGACTGGTATGTCCACCGTGCCCAACAAACAACCGAAAGTGCTGTCTCAAAAGGGTAAAAAGGCTGTTAACAAAATTTCAAGCGGAGAACGGGGCACAAATGTTACTATCGTAAACGCCGTGTCTGCCACTGGACAGTTCATTCCACCAGCTTTTATATTTGGTAGAAAAAGAATGAAGGCAGAACTTATGGACGCAGCTCCAGCAGGATCTATCGGAATGGTCTCTGATTCCAGCTTTATCAACTCAGATCTATTTCTTGATTGGTTACATCATTTCCGATACCACGCCAAACCGAGTCAACAGCAACCAGTCTTATTGATTTTAGATAATCATGTCTCGCACTGCACATTAAAGGCTGTAGATTTCTTTCGCGAGAATAATATCATTGCGTTGACATTACCCCCTCACAGCAGTCACAAAATGCAGCCCCTTGATAGAGGTTTCCATGGAGCTTTGAAAAAGTTTTTCTCTAACGAGTGTGAAAAATGGATGCGAAATCACCCGGGTAGAGCCATAACAGTCTTTCAGATGGCTTCGATTTTCACACCATCATTTTATCAGGCTGCAACAATTGGCCGGGGAGTAGAACTTTTTAAATGCACTGGTATTGTGCCATGGAATCCTGATATTTTTACTGACGCTGACTTTCTAGCGAGTAGCGTTACCGAAAGAGAAGATCCAGAAGAGCGTGGAGACTTCGATGCTGATACTCAAGACCTGACGGTTTCTGGAGGTACCATTTCGGATCTTATTCGTTCAATACCAGTTGCAAGTGAAGCTAATTCGGCAGCTAATAAGTCGAGTGAATTACAACAGTCAGTTGTCATTCCATTAGAACCAATTGAAGGTGGATCTAACTCTGCGGCTAATAATTCACACTCAGCTGTCAATCTGCCGGACTCGGCTACAAATACACCAGAGTCACACTCGACCGCCAATCCATCACAACCAGTTGCAGGCGGATCTAACGAGACCTTTGCCAATATGCCTTCACTTGTATCTAGGAAGTTAGCCTCTGTTGACAAAGCGAGGTCCAACTTACAGATTCGTCCTATGCCGTTATCGCAGATTATTCCATTTCCAAAATCTACACAACATAGATCTAACCGAAAGCATAAGAGATCAGATGTGATTAGTAGCTCACCGTATAAAAACGAACTACTAAAAGAAAATGAACAAAGAAATAATAAGAAACCAGCTCCAAAGCCAAAAAAGAAGACTACAAATATTTCTAAGAAGCCAAAGTCCAATACCAAAAAGAAATACTCATGTGGTGGTTGTACAGAAGTATTTAAGGAGCCCCAAACCGAAGAATGGATCGAATGTAATTCATGTCAGGAGTGGTGGCATGAAGAATGCTCAGATTACATCGGTTCAGGCGCTTTTATTTGCGATTTCTGCAAATAGAGAGCGTTTTTGTTTTAATATTAATAGTGCGCAATACTATCAATCTCAACGCGCAATTTTACACAGCAGGGTGTGTAATATTGCGCGATTCCCAATTGTTGATTTATTTCAATTATTATAAATTCTATTGCTTCATAGATGCCATAAGTAATGTTAATTTGTTGCCAAATAATAACTATTTATGAATAAAGAGTTTTAGTCCTGATAATCACTGCATTTTTCATTTTATGAGCCTAAGACTAAAAAACGCGCAATTTTACACCAACCTACCCTACCTCACAGAAAACTGGCGTGAAACATCACATGTGCTGTGTTTCGCCGAGTGAATGAGGGTACCGGAGGCCCACCCGGGGGGAAAGGGATAAAAGGTTAGCAGCGTACTTGTGACTCCACTGGTGTTGCAGGTGGACGGTGGCAATTGCTAACCATCAGGTGATCCGCCTGCTTGTCTGCTATTTATCACATAAAATAAAATAAAAAAGTCGAGTTGTACCTCTACCTATTTGACATCTGTCTATGTCTGTGTGTGTGCGTGTCTAGACATCTTTAAGGCAACAGGCTTCTAGGCAAACGCGTGTCATCCTAGACCTCAGCGTCTCTAGAGAAAGTGTCACTACGTGGAGACAAGATGGTCTATCGAACTTAAACCATTTGACTTATTGTCATAGAGATGTCATTCTGAGAGGCACGTTTTGGCATGAATGGACTGACTCGACCTGAGAGAAACTATACGAAAGATGTCACTCCCCAAGTGGGTATGCTCATAGTCTGGGACTACCTTGGCAGTATTCTTGACGCCTCTAGCCATAGTTCACGCCAGGCCCGCTACCAGCTGTTTCGGCTCCCGTGTGCAATACCGATTATGCCGCCCTAGTCTCCCTACTAACTAGCTACGCTACTGCCGAGAACTCGCCTTGCAGCCCTTCCCAAATGCAAGACCTACCTGGACACCCAGTAGGATTTTCTTCCTCGTGGAGTCGTGATACTGAGCAAGCCACTCCCCAGAAGTGAGCATGCTCACGTACTCCGAAGCCCGTTTAGTCGCCCCTTATGACAGGCCGGGAATACCTTGGCAGTATTCTTAACGCCCCTAGCCACAGGGCACAACTCTCATTATCTTGGGCCAACTCACAAAGCACTTACAAAGGTGCACCAAAGTAAAGAGGCTGTCTTACTCGGAATACTCAACTCAGAGTTATTAAGATGTACTCGTAGGTATATAGTAATAAGGTGCTTTTCTTGATGAGTTTATAGTAATCTTGTTACAATGTTGTTCCTAAGAGTAGGAACATTAAATCAGCTGTTATAAAGCAAGTGGTAACATTTAAACATCGATATAACCTCCAGATTTATAATTCCATGCTGAAAGCATTTGAAAATGCGATCCTAACAGCGTTAACAATAGAAGTTTTATAGCTATAAATATTTTGATATTCGAATATGCCGTAGAGTTCGAAAACAAAACCTATTAGGTATTTTTTGTTTTCGACAAAATCCATAGCTGTTGATTTGGAATTAAAAAAAAACCAAATAGCGCTATTTTGCGGATTTGATCTTCATTGGCGGCGTCACTTTTGATGCGCTCACGCTGTAATTATACTCTGATTTATAATCATGTAAAGCAAACTGACAGATGTCAATGTGTCATCCCCATACATTATCACTCAATTTGACACATGCAAAATGTCAAAATGCATAGAAACTTGTCATTGACATCTGTCAGTTTACTTTACATGATTATGAATCAGAGTATAGTGTTGCTATGAGTGAAGTATTTAAATGTTAAAAAGTACGCTAACAGCAAGATGGTTTTCTGTTTACATGTTTTTTTCTTTTTATTTTATTAACAAATCATCACACCTTAATTTATAATCCTTTTACCTATACAGGGACCCTACTAATCTCTTATTGATGATAATGGTAAGGTCACCTTCGTCATACCTACATTACACCCGTGATATCTAGTTTCAAGTTTGTATACCTTGTTTGTGTGCAATAGAAGTACACAATACATTCATTCAAACTCGTGTCCGCCAACATCGCCTATACAGGACTAAAATCTCCACGTACATTTTCCTCTGCAGCCTTTATTTAATTATTCACCCTAACTAGTTATGCGCTAGATCGATAGAATCTGAACAGACCATTGAGGTCCCCATTCTGCTCGCTTGAACCACAAATTGACAGTAATTGCCGTAATGAAACGCTCCTAGTTGCTGTCTACAACATAAGAGGATACACCAGGTGATTGGGAAATCCTACCGAATACCAACTAAAAATATAAAATCAAAATAATGAGCATAAATTTAAAAAATATATTTTTGTGTGTGTGAGATCCACGCTTCGGCATGAATGGGCCGGCTCGACTGGAGTGACCACGGCCTCACAGAAGAGAGGCGCAAAGCAGCGTCTGCGCTGTGTTTCGTAGAGTGAGTGAGGGCACCGGAGGCCCAATTGGGGGGAAAGGGGGTTAAAGGTTGACAGCGCACTTGCGACTACTGATGTTGCAGGTGTCTATGGGCGGCGGCCATCGCTCACCATGTGATCCGTCTGCTCGTCTGCCACATATCACATAAATAAAAGTACCGGACCGTGATCTCGGGGTGCAGAGTCAAATTCCGGGTCGAGTAAAAATTGTGTTTCTGCGAGATTTCATTCATGAAGTAGCGTTGCTCTCCCACGGTAAAACCACTAGATTAATAGGGCATTACAAAACAATCATCATCATCATCATCAGCAACCCACGCTCGTCCACTGCTGGACATAGGTCTCCCCTAATGCACGCCACCGCTCCCGATTTTCGGCCACTCTCATCCAGCTTACTCCAGCCAGCCTTCGAATGTCGTCATCCCATCTTGTAGCAGGTTGTCCAACACTACGTTTACAAAACAATATACGAAAGGAAAATAAAAGTGTGAAAATATTCCCGTACATTGCATCACTAGCTACAAGCAAGTTAACCTAACGACCTCAATATGAACGCCGCAAAAATGCAAAACTCGCAGTAAATCTTATTTTCGCCTAAACTCGGAGAAAAATGCTTCCTGCCCCTACTGAAATGAAAATTTAATTTGTTTTGTTAGTTTTTAAATTGTTACTTCGTGTCGGGTTTTGTTGAATATTTACGCGGGCGGCCATTCCCATTATTTTCGTATTAGTATGCTATTACTATGCGCTTGCGTTCTTTTTGGTTTCACGTTCGTATATTTTTCTTTTATTTATGACTTTTTCGTTTATTTATCTCTATCTATATTATTTATAAAGAGGTAACTTCTATATAGTGACAAGGCTTAAAAGTTGACTGAAAAGACGAAATGCCTTGTGCCATCTGTTGTTTCAGTTTTAAACTAACGGCATTTTGAACTACGGAATACTACAATTATCATGGAAATTCGACATTTCATTTTAAGATTTGATTACAACAAATATGTCAACTAGAAATAATAATTCACAACATTAATTGTATTGGCATTCATATTTTGTTACTATAGAAGTTATAAAATTGTAATTCTATTGTTAGACAATTGTCACTCTACATAATAAGTCAGTGACAATTGTCAGCGTGGTGAAATAGATGCCAGGCATCGTCAATTTCCCTGCACGGATATACAGTTGACCAGGTAGTAGGTAGGGAAAATTGATTAATATCCAAGCAAACATACTGCATTATCAACCAGCAACAATACACCTACCTATTCACATTATAGATAGTTATATCATTGCATATAAGTACACAATTTGTATTATGTACGGGAAATGCCAACATGCGTGGAATTCGCCACATGATATCGGATGTTAAACATAGGTAGTTTGACATTAATAGGACAGACAAAATGCTTGCGGAATAACGTGCATCGTGGTCGCTGTAAATTAAATGCAATTTTGAAATAGGTACATTACAATTACAGAGTTGATAGAGGAAAGTCACAAACAAAGAAAAAAATCAACGTTGATATTTAGGAGTAGGTTATATATACGCATAGTACCTAAGTAGTTTATTTAACGACTTGCTTTGAAGATATTTTTACATTGACAGGTTTTTTAATAAATAAAGGAATAAACTGTATTCCTTCGTAAGTATGACGTCATTTGGCGCTTAAGTCTGTTTATAATACAAAGGATTATAACGTTTTTTAGGGATCTTAAAAACATAATTTAAAAAAAATAACAAAAAATTGGGTCGCCTTATCAAGAATGCCAAGAATCTCCGGGTGGGATTGATCATCCATTAAACGACTCAAGCAAACATAAAAAAAAAGTTTTTGAAGAGATAACATCTTATAAGTAAACTAGTGGCACAATATTTTGTGCTAGTGGCCCACCCTCACTTCGCTTCGGGACCGTAATTCAGAAATGAACTAATAAATGGCGCTATGCTCAATTACATCGCGCAAAGCGTTTCGTGTTTTCGGTTTCCCTATAAGCCTTGTCGTTGTTATGTAAGCCCTGATATGGACCTAGAACAAAATTTGCAATGGCAAAATAACTTCTAACACTAGTAATTTAGTATCATTATTATTTGTTATAGTTGCCAAATGCAGCACGGGCCGCCAAGAGCAGGCGATTCGTCTAACGATGCCGCCGAGCGGCGCCGCGCCGAAAACCTTGCTTTGACGATTGCCGCCGTACCTACCTTACACGTGTAACTCGCCTGCCTACGTGCGAGAGGCGCGCGCGAGCGCTGCCGGTACCAGGCGACCAGGAGCCGCAAGGAGAATATTGTAAAGGGCGCGAAATGTGATGTATGAGGGCAGTGAACTCAATAGTGTTGTGCCACATTTGTTTACATACAAAACTTAATAATTAATTATGGTAAGATTTTCTAAATTATTTTTAATAAATTTTAAACTTTGCACATAGCATCTACATAAGGTACACATTATTATCTATTATGGTTGATACCCCTTTTTGTTACACCCTGTATATGTCAACCTCGATCACACCTGATGTTAAGTGATGATGTGGTCTAAGGTGAGCCATGCTTGCCCGTGAAAAGCCTATTCCCTCTTGCTTAAAAGAGGTTCAGGTTATATTGTACTACGATAAAATAGGCAATAAAATATTTGCATGCCGACGAGATAGGTGAAACACTAATGTTCTCAATTGAATTGTATTTAAACCACCTGTAGGTATGTAACCATGTTTCAAGCAAATAAATGATTACTGATTTCTGACGATGTTGAAC
>JABMDO010001891.1:0-11013 GCA_014851415.1 Cnaphalocrocis medinalis
CTTCAATACTATACTTATTGACAAATTCATCAATACGTTAGTTAGAATAAAATACTCAAACTGTTTTTGCAATCATTTAGTATGTAAAATACCAAAGGTAGCATCCAGCCCATATTTCAACATTTTCCCCCTCCCACATCACATAGATTATTTACAACATTTCCAAGATGCAGAACTCAAATGATCCCAGATACTAAAATCAATCGGAGCCAATTTGTTTCAGGAAGTTTAAAATGAAATTGTACATTAATATACTTTTTAGATATGATCAGCTCAGTTATTCTAGATAGCAATGTAGAGAGAAATTTACAAAAACATTAGAATTGACAGATAGAGATGTGAGAATAAATGTGATTTGTTCTTTAATCTTGTCTAGAATAGAATAGAATAGAAATAATTTATTATCTCTCAAATTAATTATGAATGACACCTCACAGATGGGCATAAGTGCTATTTGGCTCTAGCAATCCATAATGTATATATATTCACATAAAAAAATATATACAAACAAATTGGCTTTGCCTATACAAAAGAAGTAAGTTTAAAGTATTTTTATAAACAACAAATACACCTTTGTTATGATGATAGTAAGAAAAAGATACAGTTCTTTTCATTCTACTAACAATTTTTATTAAATTCTTTCAATAAGCTGGACAATAATAGAGAAATTATATTTACAAACATTATGCTTATGTGCACAGAATTTAAATAAAAGTATGAAATAAAAACTAGGTACGGATAAGCTATTCAACAATTGCATTTGAAGCACATTACCTCGTTAAGATTATTGTCATATTTATTATTATCACCGTCAGGAACTCGACGTTTCTCCTTCTCCCGACGCTTGGCAAGCCGCTTGCTCTGAGATGACTTCTTTACTTTGAATACCTCCCCATCCTCTTCTGTAAACATCAAATTTTGACAAAATTCAGTACCTTTTTCAGACAATTTTGTGTCAATTTAAACAGTATGTTGCTTGAGTACTGAAATGCCTTGTCATTTTAATTCTATGATGAGGAAATTATTTTTACATGTGGATTTTAGTCTAATGTGGACTTCGATTACAATAAGAAGTTATTGAGACCGGGCTTGATTCAGTTTAAGTGGTAAGGCCCAGACAGCAAACACAATTGAAAATCCTTATGCTTTTTAAAAGGCTTTTAGGTCCTATGACGATAACCAACAATTTTGATAATCTGACTTAGATTGGTAAGTAAATACAACACTAACTGTCAATTTTTCAAGGATTTACAACAAGGATACAGAAGAGACAATGTATTATTATTATATATTGTGCACGATACAAAATGGAAATCTTATCACTAGTAAATCTTCCAGAGAACTTTTATGTAGAGAAGGTAAACCGCATCTTAACAATATAGCACATCTATGAATGTTTTGAGACTGTATAAATGATTAAGAATGTATTTAGCACAGCTATGACTGCTAAGCTGAGAAGAAAATTGATTAGAGGATTGCAGATAACACCATCCTAATTAAATTTTGAAAAGTTAGAATTTCCATTAAGATAAAGAGAACTGCACAATCTCGTATGCACATTAAAGCAATACGAAATGAAATATCAATGAATACCGAGTATAATTTGAACTCAAAAAAATTAATTAGGTACAGTTTGTACTGAAAAAAGTAATCCCAGCTAGACATTAAATATATAACCCTAACAGAACATAACATGATTCTCATAGCAACCATGAAGACGAGTAAACTGAAATGCAAAACAATCGTGCCTCAATCATCATCAAGGCGATCACAGCAATAACATAGTTGAGAGGTTACCTTCGTCCGCAAAACTCAAAAGAGTGGTGGCTTTCACCGGTTTTTTCTCCTTCTTATCCCTATCGTTGCTGATTACCGCGGCGGAGGTGGTTCAGGATCGCCATCGTCCTCATCGTCAGCACAAAACATGCGACGTTGAATTTTCTTCGGTTTCCGAAACAGTGACTTTTTATAAAAGCACACTACACAAGAGTAATACTTGTTAACATTTAATAAACCTGATGGTAGTCGTATAGTTCGATTTTTAGCGAATATTTTGGACTTTTACGAAAAAGTAAGTAGATTTTTTTGATTGACGATTTTTTTGACAATCAGAAATCGTAACCTCCCGCCACAGATAAGCTAAAGGAGGCGTCAGAAATAGTGTTGTTGTACACTGTTAATTTTGTTCAATTGATTGTATGAATCGTAAGTAAAGAAAGTCATGAATTAATTAATGGTGCGGCACCATTGGCGCCATTGCCGTTTACGCTTGGTAGCCCTATTGGTTATAATATGGAACTCTGTAATAGTTCCTCAAGGATAAATTTTAGGATTTTATTGACAGAGAAGTATATACTCCGATGAAATATGGAGACAGACAGACTAAGGAAAAGATATTGTACTACCCGTGCGGATAAACGCTGGGATTAGAAATGGCGGACCGACGAGTCGGTACGTCAGCATACTCAAGTACGTAAAATTATTATTAAATATAAGTAAACTGAAAAATCGTAGAAAATATCGTTAGTATCGAAAATGTTTTGTTATTTTATTAATTCAAAAATATATATATGTTTTATAGGTTTTATTATTTTGTAATTAGTATTTATTACTGTATTATGTAAAAATCTATGAAAATAATTCAGATTGCGATAAATTCTTTTTTTCCTAAACAGAAATTGTTTATAAACAAATAATAATTTATATTATCGCATGTTACGCCACGGCTCACTAGGAGAATCGATGATTAAGCACCGTCCTCATTTTTGTACAAATAATGGATTGCGTCAATCGCCCGCACGAGGAGCCGACTCAGCACAACGTGCATCGTCGGCCTGCCACCGTCCAGCGGAACTTTCCACGACCACTCTGTTTCTCACATCGAACATTGTCGCGTCTAAATTACTTGTAATTTCTTTTAATCTTAATAAACTTATTTTAAGTAAAATCGTTTTTTTGGATCCTCCGCTGCAGCCGCTCGTAATTGGCGCAGTCGGTAGGATTCTCGCGGTCGGTCTCCAGAAAGAAGATTTCCGAAACGAGCCGCCCGTGTGGCTATCCAGTCGCGTACCGAGAATCCAGAACCTACGGCGAGCTGCAGGTATCCAGACATCGATACAGAGGTACCAGAAGAATGCAACTGTAAGTACACTGAATCTTTCATGTGTTGCTTCCCAACTGCTTATCCTTAATTTTTCCCTAGAGAGTAAATTTAGTGATCAAAATTTTCCATCCCAGGAATACCCGATCCCCTACTCCTAGTAGGCAGAATAGGTTAGATAGGTATAGGAATATAGATTTATCTAGAGATAATTATTCGTCAGATCAGGAATCCCCAAATATGTCTGACGCAATAGACAACATTTTTAAATCGCTTAGGTTGCTCCCAGAGTTCGACGGGAACCCTAACATTCTTACCCGGTTTATACACCTTTGTGACCAGCTAGTATTACGTCACGTTAGAACAGGAGAAGGACATGAATTAGAAAATCAGGCTCTTTTAAATGGCATTTTAAATAAGGTCACAGGCCCTGCCGCGCGCCTAATAAATTCCAATGGCATACCTAGTGATTGGCAAGGGATAAGAAGTTCATTGATTAATAATTTCGCCGATCAGCGCGACGAAACTGCACTATACAATGATTTAGCATTGCAAACCCAAGGCCATAGTACTCCGCAGGAATTTTATGAACGCTGCCAGACCCTTTTTAGCACCATCATGACATACGTAAATTTGCATGAAACAGTTGGAACTACAATTGAGGCCAAACGTCAGCTGTATAAGAAATTAACTTTAAAATCATCTACGAGGTTTAAAAGACCGCTAGGTTCGCGTATCAGATGTATGAGGCCCGATCTATAGAGCAAGCCTTAGAGTTCGTACAAGAGGAAATTAATACATTATATTTACAACAACGTAGCGAGCATGTTCCTGATAGGAAATTACCGCACCACATGCCAATGAAATTCCTTTTTCTAAGCCTAACTATGCACCCATTCACATGCCCCCAGCTAGACCATTTGCATTTAACATGCCAGGACCCTCACGTCCTCAACCCTTCCAAATGCTACCACCTTCCCAACAGTGGAAACCTAATCCCATTCAACCCCAGTTGAATCGTGGACCCACTCGCACGCAGCAGATGTTTAGAGCCCTACCACCTAATTATATGCCCAGAGTAATGTGTTCAGATTGCCCAATAGGATCCCACCATCATCCGCCCCTCATCAGGGTTCGAAACCCATGAGCGGTCAGCCATTTTGTAAGCAAACCGTTGCCACCAAGTGGACATGATTGGCGTAAATTTGGGAACCCGCCGCCAAGCAATTATTTTAAAACACGCGAAATGAATTTTAACGATTGTCTTGACTATGAATACGGCCCCTATTGTGATAATAACTACTCCGATTACTTTTACGATGCGCCGGAATATTATTGCGATTATAATGAATATCAAGGTGATTACTTTTATGATTCTAATTATAGCTACTCCGAGTCGACTAATCCTGAGTGTGTTTCTGAACCTCTGGAAGAAGGTCCTTCACCTAGCAAGGCTGAGGATTTTCAAACAGCTGGCCGGTCAGACAAGCCAAAATAGAGCTTAATTTACAAACCCAGAGGCAACTTCCCTATATTCAAATTGCTAATCCACCTTTAAAGTTGCTTATTGACACCGGAGCTAACCAATCCTTCATTAGCCCAGAGACAGTTGATAGATATTTTGCCGATACAGAACTAAATTATGATCCGTTCGAAGTAGTGAATGTTCACGCAGTAAGTAGATCTGAGTATTCCATAACGTTGCCGTGTTTCCCGGAATTCAACGACCCATCTGATATCACTTTATTCGTTTATAAATTCCATAATTATTTCGACGGTTTGATAGGATCGGACTTATTAAATAAATGGGAATCGTCTATTGATTTTAAAAATAAAGTACTTGTTACTCAAAAGGCAACTAACCCGATACACGTATACGACTCGCGTAACGTTAACTTATACGAAGACGTTATCCCAGCCCGATCTTCTAAATTAGTTAAACTCCCGATCAATATCTGCGATGGAGATGCGTTTATCCCGGAACAAACATTATGTAATTGTATCATAGCCGAATGTTTAACTGTCGTAAAGGATAACCGGGGATATGTCGAGATAAGGAACCCTAGCCACCATGACGTCATATTTTCGGTAGACCGCCAAGTGGACGCCGAGATTTATAATATTGAGTCCCTGCGTACCGAGACTAGTGCTACGGAACTTAACACTGCTACGAATAACTTACGTCTCTCATACTACGAGTATCGAGCATCAGCACCCGTGTGCTACGGACTTTTGCAGTGCTACGGACGGCTTACGTCATTCGCTGACTACGATTCCTGACCATCAGAACCCGAGTGCTACGGTGAATCGCAGTGCTACGAATCTAACATCCAAACGCGTTACGGACGTGCTCTCGCGGCTACGGACCAGTCATCTTAACGCTGAGGAACGCGCGAACTTAGAAAATTTATGCGCTCAGTATGCGGACGTATTTTATATCGAAGGAGAAGCCTTAACATTTACTAATCAGATAAAGCATTCAATCAAGACCACAGATGAATTGGACGCAAATAAGCAATAGTGTGTTAACCCACATGACTGTCATTCCGAGAAAATGGCGTTTGAAAATTCAGAACAAGTTTTAAATACTTTGTATGGAGATTTTTTAAAAGTTGGACATGTTTGAATGTAAATTAAAGTTAATTACTTTATTTAACTCATTTTATTTTAAATAATTAAAAAATATAGTCGTTATTATGAGAAAAGGCAGATTCTTTTTATAGCAAAACTTTCTATAGCTTATTTACACCTAATAAAACATTTTAAGAGACATAGAATGTTTTTGCTAAATAACCAATTGAAATTGGTAGTTTTTTTAAATGCGTTAAGTGCTTTGAAACAATTTTGTAAAATTAAAAACCGTTGTTGAGTAGGTTTAAGAAACAAATCATGTCTCTTGAGTTGTTATTGAATATTGTAAAAAGTATTTGAGCGGATAGTTTAACACTCAACTTATCCGCTACCTAAAAGATCATTCGCTACTCCATGACCGACAATATGGTTTTAGACCGAAACGCTCCACAGGGGACCTTCTAGCGTACGTGTCACACTTCTGGGGAGAAGCTATGAAGAAGTATGGTAATTGTTGGAGAGCCTCGCTTCGGCATGAAAGGGCCGACTCGACCGGAGTGTTACCACTGCCTCACAGAAAACTGGCGTGAAGCAGCACCTGTGCTGTGTTTCGTCGAGTGAGTGATACCGTACCGGACCGGGTACCGGGACCAGGTACCGGGACCGGGTACCGGGACCGGGTACCGGGTAGGACAAAAAAGGTTGGCAGCGCATTTACGACTCCACTGGTGTTGCAGGTGTCCGTGGGCGGCGGCAATTGCTTACCATCATGGTGATCCACCTGCTCGTCAAAAATTTCAGGCAATTAGCCTTAATATCGCCAAAGCTTTTAACCGTGTTTGGCATCGTTTACTTCTCTTCAAACTTCCGGCATACGGTCTGCCACCTCGCTTATGCGGTTGGGTTGCAGAATTTATGGAGGGTTGCAGGATTCGTGACCTTTCCGTCACAAAGGCTAATCACAAAAGCTACTTCCTGCTTCCTTCTGATAAATTCTGGAGTACCACAAGGTTCCGCCTTGTCGCCGACACTGTTTCTTCTGCATATCAATGACATGGTCATGTTCAATGAACATGTTCTACCGGAACCGATTGCGATCCATGGCGCCACCCTCGAAGTTGTTGAGAAGTATGTGTACCTCGGGCAGACATTGCAGTTGGGTCGAAACAACTTTGAGGATGAGGTGAAAAGAAGAATCCAGCTGGGTTGGGCAGCATTCGGAAAACTACGTCGAGTCTTCTCATCGTCTATTCCACAGTGCCTAAAGACAAAAGTCTATAATCAGTGCGTCCTACCCGTCATGACATACGGGGCTGAAACGTGGACACTAACAGCACGGCTAGTCCACAAGTTTAAAGTCGCTCAGCGGTCTATGGAAAGAGCTATGCTCGGCGTTTCTCTGCGTGCTCGAATCCGAAACGAGGTGATCCGGCAGCGAACCAAAGTTATCGACATAGCTCACCGGATTAGCAAGCTGAAGTGGCAGTGGGCTGGCCATATCTGCCGCAGAACTGACAACCGTTGGGGTAAACGAGTTCTGGAGTGGAGACCGCGTCTCGGTAAACGTAGTGTAGGACGACCTCAGGCCAGATGGAGTGATGATCTGCGCAAGAGGGCTGGCTGGAGCTGGATGCGAGTAGCCGAAGATCGATCAAAGTGGCGAGCATTTGGAGAGGCCTATGTCCAGCAGTGGACTGCAACAGGCTGATGATGATGATCAATGACATGTTATCACTTGCTAACATCCATTGCTATGCGGATGACAGTACTGTCCATGCACGCTTTTTCGGAAGACCTGCGGCAAAGCAGACTGAAACCTAGGTAAAGAGGAATCTTCTTGTCTCCGATTTCGATGGGGTCCTGAACCGCATTCCTAAATGGGATGCCAGCAAACTTCTTGAGTTTAATGCCAAGAAAACACAGGTGTGTGTGTATTTTCTGCTATGGTGTCACCTTTTCTATCCCATCCCACTCTTCATGCTCTGAATCCTCCTCATCAATGCAGGATAGTCTTAGCGTAGCAATCTGAACCGCTTCCCGTAAGCTCGGGATTCTGAATAGAGTGAGACGGTATTTTATTCTGGTGCAGCTTTGTCTCCTGTACAAGGCACAGGTTCGCCCGTGTACGGAATATTGCTCTTATCTCTATGATGGTTCCGCGAAGTACTTGCTGGGGGCTCTCGACGGGTTGCAGCGACCTGCTTTCGTATTGTTGGAGATCATGAGGTGACCAAGTCCCTAGAATCTCTTTAGTTACGTAGAGACATTGCCAGTCTTAGTGTTCTCTACTGCCTCTATAATCGGGAATGCTGTGATGAGTTATTCCAACTAATCTTCCCCTTTCCGTTCCCGAATAATACGTGCTGGACAGCGTTGCCGTCCAACAATGCCGGCGCGCACCAAGAGGTTTAGCTCCTCTTGGAGCATCAAGTCATGGAATGCCCTTCCAGTTCATGTGTTTTCTCCTTCTTTCAATTTTGGGGTTTTTAGGCGGGGCGTGAAACGGCATCTCAGCAGGCCTTCAGGGTGAAGATGACAGACGCAATAGGTACTTTGTTTGTTCTTTTATGCTTGTCAACCTAATATTTGCATGTCACGGCTGCTTACCATCTGCTTAGTCTTGATTGTACTCAATATAAATATAAATAAAAAGTCGGTCTTCTGTAAGGCCGTGGTATCACTCCAACCGAGCTGGCCCATTCATGCCAAAGCGTGACTCTCCCTCGGTTGCCAAAGCGTGGCTCTCTCACGGTTAGAAGCTTACTAAATTAAAAAGTAAGTAGTAAGAAGTTAAAACATTTATTGACCACAAACAGAAAGGATAACATATAACACAAAAATAGTATGACACAGAGTACAAGGTAATTAAGTAAATAGGTAAAAAGAACGGGAAAATAACATTTAGTAGGTGCACATACATATACAAAATGGTGGTCAATAAGGTCCAAACTCAGCATATGCTGCAGCCGCTTCTTGAAGCCACTGCAGCGCTGGTTTCAGTTTGGACCTTGAGTGACGTTTTTAAATGACACAACAACTAAGGAAAGTGAGAGAAGGAGACAATACATCTGACAAAACAATCGACAACAACAACAAAGAAAAAGATTATACAATTATTTAAAAAGAATCCGCGACCCTTGCGTCCAAGTAAACCGGCGCTCAAACACTGCGCCATACTGGTCTTCAAAGCTGTTTAACAAGCGATACCTTAATCCAACAAAATCTAGATTAAAGCATGATCACATCCTTGGGTACTTTTAAAAGTATAGGTTTCTCATTTAAAAATTCAAAAAAAATTGAGTCCTTATTACCGTTTTGCGAAAATATCTAATGATCATGAAACAAAATTGTATACTGAATGCTGCCTTAGATATTTCTACAAAAATCTTTTAAGTAACATAAGCATAAAACAAACTTATAGCTATTGTAGATCTATTTGCAACAAAAACTGATTAAGTGACATTTTTCCGAAAAACAATATTAAACTTATAAATTTGCCTATTTTTGCACTTTGTTACTATGGACTTACTAATTATATATATTTAAGCTTTTTCTACAATATAATGTATACTTTTACTTAATTACACCAAAAACACAGTAACATTCCTCTAAGTAAATAAAAATGTCTTGAATAAACCATATTAAACACTTACCTTGCAAAAACTAATGTTTTGTTAAGTTATATCTTATTATACTAATGCACCCAGTAAAATTTATATATTAATAACTTTTGTCGAATAAAAACTGTTTTCAAAGTAGGTAGCATCGACACGTTTCAAATCGAAGTGTTCAGTATTGCTGGTTTTGCAATAACCTGTCATGCTTCATGAGTAGTTATTGCAAACTGACAGGTGGCGCCAAAGGTTCTAAAGTGTAAGTCAAGGCATTTAGCAATTTATTGCAAATTTGTGTAAGGCTCATAGGGCGTTACCTAATAAAAATACCTGTTTTTTAATGAATTAAGTGATATTAGAAAAAATGTTTTTGAAAATGTTCTTAGACCAGTTCTAATAGAACTGCATACTTAACTCATTTTCGGAAATTGTGGGTTAACACATTAGCTTATTTGCGTCCAATTGCCAGTCTACACCAAGAGCTATCGCTATCCTTATGTGCATAGGCAAGAGGTTAGGGATCAGATTAGTAAGATGTTAGAGCAAGGCATCATCCAACCATCCAATTCTGCGTGGAGCTCACCCATCTGGGTAGTCCCCAAGAAAGCCGATGCCTCCGGTAAAACTAAATGGCGTCTCGTAGTCGATTTTAGGAAGTTAAACGAGAAAACTATCGATGAAATATCCGATACCCAACATAGCGGACATTTTAGACAAATTAGGTAACTGCCAATATTTTACTACCCTCGATTTGGCTAGCGGATTTTATCAGGTAGAAATGGAACCCTCGGATATACCCAAAACTGCATTTAACGTTGAACATGGGCACTTTGAATTTTTAAGAATGCCCATGGGACTTAAAAATTCTCCAAGTACTTTTCAACGCGTAATGGACAACGTGCTCAGAGGTCTGCAAAACGTCATATGCCTAGTGTATCTTGATGACGTCATCATATTTAGTACATCGTTGCAAGAACACATGGTCAATTTAGAGAAAGTTTTCCAAAGATTAAGACAGTCAAATTTCAAAATACAAATGGATAAGTCCGAGTTCCTCAAACTCGAGACGGCTTACCTAGGTCACATTATTAGTAAGGACGGAATCAAGCCTAATCCCTGCATTTGATCTAAATCCCGATGGAATATAAGGAAGTACCTAAGTGTCTGGTTAGCTAGAGGTAAAGTGACTCACGTCCACTTAAGAGAATCAGAAAGACTCAATTTAGTGAATAATCTTTACTCTCGACCTTCGTGACTCGAGACACTGAAGTCACGACTTCGCCTAGTGCTGGTGTGCTTCCAAACATTTTAAGTATTTTGCAACTTACAGAATCTAACTCGAATAACTACTTAGTGGATTAATGTATCTACCTACCTTTAGTTAATATGCACTTGTTTGTTATGTCTGTCGAGAACTAAAACTTTGATATTATATGAAACCTCATTTGTTCACTTTTATAGCGCGAAGAATATTTTGTCCTTTTTTCAAATATCTCTTTTGTTTTTATAACATTAATCGTCGTCATCATATACCAAGGTAGGATATTGAGCACAGAGTACATTGTATTTGATATTGAGTGAACATGTAAAATGTTTGAATGCATAAATAAATTAACTTTTAATAAGTTGTAACATTGTCCATAATTTCTGAATACCATGCACACGTCTACCGAACCTGCCGGCATAGGCTACCGATACCAACCGATACAATCAATGTCAATATTATAA
>JABMDO010001892.1:0-11092 GCA_014851415.1 Cnaphalocrocis medinalis
TAAATCCCGATGGAATATAAGAAGTACCTAAGTGTCTGGTTAGCTAGAGGTAAAGTGACTCACGTCCACTTAAGAGAATCAGAAAGACTCAATTTAGTGAATAATCTTTACTCTCGACCTTCGTGACTCGAGACACTGAAGTCACGACTTCGCCTAGTGCTGGTGTGCTTCCAAACATTTTATTTTGCAACTTACAGAATCTAACTCGAATAACTACTTAGTGTGATTACTGTCTCTACCTACCTTTAGTTAATATGCACTTGTTTGTTATGTCTGTCGAGAACTAAAACTTTGATATTATATGAAACCTCATTGTTCACTTTTATAGCGCGAAGAATATTTTGTTCTTTTTTCAAATATCTCTTTTGTTTTTATAACATTAATCGTCGTCATCATATACCAAGGTAGGATATTGAGCACAGAGTACATTGTATTTGATATTGAGTGAACATGTAAAATGTTTGAATGCATAAATAAATTAACTTTTAATAAGTTGTAACATTGTCCATAATTTTCTGAATACCATGCACACGTCTACCGAATCCTGCCGGCATAGGCAACCGATACAATACAATGTCAATATTATAAGGCGCATTACACTAAATAAATAGTTTAACTACCTACCTAAGTAGGTAGATATTTGAATTCCCATAGTAAATGCCTTATCTACGTAAAATTTCCAGGAGTGCAACTCCCGAATCTAAACGGAGCATGCTTCCGTTGCCTGTGCCACGTGGCTGGCTGCGACGTCGCCCACGGCTGCAGCAACGGCTACTGCGGGCCCTTCTACATCTCCAGGGTGTACTGGGTGGACGCGGGCAGGCCCACGCTGCCTGACGACGACCCTGACAGGAAGGAAGGTAAGAGAACCACACCACAGCGACCGAGCTGCTTACATCTGTTATCTCTGCCACGTACTGTCTGACTGCGACGTTGCCCACGGCTACTGCGGGCCCTTCTACATCTCCAGGGTGTACTGGGTCGACGCGGGCAGGCCCACGCTGCCTGACGACGACCCTGACAGGAAGGAAGGTAAGAGAACCACACCACAGCGACCGAGCTGCTTACATCTGTTATCTCTGCCACGTACTGTCTGACTGCGCGTTGCCCACGGCTACTGCGGGCCCTTCTACATCTCCAGGTGTACTGGGTGGACGCGGGCAGGCCCACGCTGCCTGACGACGACCCTGACAGGAAGGAAGGGTAAGAGAACCACACCACAGCGACCGAGCTGCTTACATCTGTTATCTCTGCCAACGTACTGTCTGACTGCGACGTTGCCCACGGCTACTGCGGGCCCTTCTACATCTCCAGGGTTGTACTGGGTCGACGCGGGCAGGCCCACGCTGCCTGACGACGACCCGGACAGGAAAGAAGGTAAGTGAACCACACCACAGCGACCGAGCTGCTTACATCTGTTATCTCTGCCACGTACTGTCTGACTGCGACGTTGCCCACGGCTACTGCGGGCCCTTCTACATCTCCAGGGTGTACTGGGTCGACGCGGGCAGGCCCACGCTGCCTGACGACGACCCTGACAGGAAAGAAGGTAAGAGAACCACACCACAGCGACCGAGCTGCTCACGCATCTGTTGCTTGTACCATGTCGTCATCTGGTACTCATAGTACAGGGGTTGCCCTAGTTTGAGACCAGTAGCGCTACCATGAGTTGGCATCGAAAAGTAACGTAACGTTACTACAGTCGATAGCGAGTAAACGGCCGTCGAATAGATTTCGATTGCTAGCGTTAGCTCGATAGCGATGTGCGTTATTGTTACGCAGAAAGCTATCGGAAAACTATCGCCTTTGTCTCTTTCATTGTGATGCATTTGAAAGAGACAGAGCAATAGTTTACGTTATGTCAGTTTTCAATGTCAACTCGTAGTGCTACGTAAACGCATTGACTTAAATATATGGACCGGGCCTATTGTCCTATACAGAAATCAGTTATACAAATACCATGCATGTCGATGTGGAGTTCTCAAAACTATTGTTCTCTCTATCTAACTCAGCCTTGATTTCATAAGTGGAAAGAGATGACACTATTTCATTCAGCTCTATAATCGGAAAAATTGTCATTTGACAACCACGTTAATGCCTAATGCGGCCAAAAAGCCATGTTAAGTTACAATTTTCTGAAGTACATGAAGTGTCAACTCACCGTTTCTTCCGACAAAAATAACTAATAATTTCTTTTCTTTTGAGAACTCGTTGTCCACATTACACAGGATATTGAAGAAACATTTAATCATTATGCCCAAGTGTAGTGTTATAGGATGTGGCTCAAGGAAAAGCGAAAAATCAGCAAAGATTAACATTGCACCGGTATGTTATATTTTTTTCTATTATTATAAAATGTTCATTATATTTATAGAAACTTTGAATGTTTTACACTTTTGTTTCCCCGTGTGATTCTATCCGTGTGTTTTCAGTCCACGATTATGCTTCATTTTGAATATTTTTATGTTATAAAAATTCGTGAGTTTTATACTAGGGTTGTAGTAAAAACATCGATAATATTTTACGATGAAGATAAACCTTTTATGCTAAGCGATGAATTTCACTTTGGGGAGTATTGTAATAATTTGATTTTGATCACATATCGTAAACTCGTCAATTTGAGATTGTTATTAATGATACCGGTATTACATACCTACTGCTACGACCTCCCGTTTTTATTCACTGAGCTACCATTGCCCTACCTCTATTATTAAGAGTAGATAATATCATTATAATCTTATCAATAATACCATACTTTTCTTACTTACAGATCTCTTTCTACAAACTGCGACAAACTGAACTCAGGAAGATAATATCACTACAAGCTCTACTACCTACAACCACCATAATTGTAAATTGAATACATATCTGTATACCTAGTTGTAGTGGACGAGGTGAAGGAAAGAAAACTCGGTATTAGAGAGTAAAGAAATACTTATTTAGCGGTCACAGACCAAACTATTAAAATAATTAAAATTACGAGTTAGATGTGCGCTTTAGGTGTTCCTTGTATGCAGTGGCGATCCGGATGTCCGTTGAGTCGATTTCCGCGACGTCATCGGCGCCTCCCATTGGTCCGCTTGTGCGATATCACGTTATGAAGCACCAATGCGAGCTGACGCATATCACGCGATAAAATTCGTTGATTGGAATTATTGGTTCTATGATCCTGGTGTTGCCGCTATGATCCTGATGGTGTTGCCGCAACACTAGTTAAGTTTAATTTTGCAATAAAAAGATCTATATTATCTATTACATATTAAGAGCATAATTATTACCTACTTCAAGAAGACTTGTAAACTTTGTGCAATAAAGAGTACCTAAGTATCTATTTATACTTTGATTTTCATTTAACCAGTAACTTAAGCTTCTAATCAATAAATTTTACGAATGTCATTTTAGGCTTTCAAATTAGGATTTGAGACGAGTTCTGTCAAAACAACTTCCATCGGTCTCAAACGAAAGAATGGTCACTTCAAATTACGAAATGACGTTCTCAATCGTTTGGTTGAGTCTCAAAATTACTTCAATACTCAATGCTTTATTTGCGTTTCACTTCAAATTAGACCCCCCAGTCAGTATCGACTTGACAAATTATGATATCGATAAAGCATTATCAACAGAGCAGCACTAAAATAGCTGTCAGTCCGCCATTTTATGTTCTAAACCGGCACGTTTTTTTTGTAGGTATTTCTGCTCTATATTTATAACTCATTGCGTAAACGCTACTCGCTAGCGAATACGTTTCAATTTGACAACTCGATACTACAGATTTTAGTTTCTCAAGTGACCGCTAGAGGCGCTGTACACTTTTTCATACATTTTTTTTACGCAGACGCTAGCGAGTTCTGTCACTGTAAACTCATGGTAGCGCTACAGGTTGATTGGTGTGATTGTCTGGCGCATTTATTTATTTATTGTTTTATTTTATGTGGCCGGCGATATTAGGATAAGACCCAAAATCTGATGACTTTTTGGGAGTGATCTTATATTGGCAACATTTTACTTGAAATTTATTTTTTCAGGCCTTGAATTAAATACTTCAATTTCATTATTTCAGCATTCGAAGACTGTGCTAGAGATTACCACTGCTCAATCAAGATTGTTGAGAGCTACATGGAAAAGTTTGGAAAGGTAAACTTCCTTCTCGTGCTTTTAATATTATTTACGATTCATATATTTGAGCATCATATTACTTATATATTTTCTGTGGAAATCCGTAAGTCAACTCTTAAAGGAGGTGTCCCATTATGGTTGGGTCTATGTACGCTAATTTAAAAATCGGAGGAAAAAAAATGCTTATTACGAGAAAAATACAATGAATTCCATATAATGCACAGTTTCGTGGTTATAAAATAAAAAAGATAACCATTTTCAACGTTTACCAATGACAAGACGCGTGAGACGACGGGACCAAAGACAAAAAAAGCAACTGTCAATGTCAATGTCTGTCAATGTGACGTTAAACGGTTTGGTTTTTAGGGTTTTTTTGGATAGTTTTCATTTCTTAGTCTGTGGTTGTTGTTCCGTCAAACGTCAGACAGTTAGACAACGGTCAAACGTCATCGAATTCGTAATGTCAGTCAATAGGTAACCAACATTGACAACCATTTTGTTGTGTTGCAATCCTTTGCTAAAATAAATTGTTCCTTCCAAAAAACAACGCTACAATAGAGAAATTGGATAGTCAAAAACTATTCTTCATATAATTCTCTATATTTTGGTATAGGGTACGTATACCACGCCCAGACTCCATACATTCTGGGACAACTCCATTATAAGTTAATGTGTTACGAACTGGTTGCGTACTAAGGTATCGGAATCAGTTAAGTAGATCAATTAAAAAATAAGATAATGATGAAACAATGAATATAATGTATGTACATACAATAACATAAAGCTACCAACGAAAATTGGTTTAAACGAGAATTTAATATGGCAAACTTGCTTGCTGCTACGATCTTTCATTGGCGAGTCCGACTGGCACTTAGCCGTTATTTTACGGCCCAGTCTCGTGGTAGTCACTCAAGGTAAAACATACATTAGTATACCTAATAAAATAACTTTTTTTATGAACTCCCAGGATTGCAACAACGACGGTGTAACCAACTGCTTCGACTACATGATGATCAACTTCCACGGCGGGCGCGCGTGCTCCTCTCCGCTCTTCCTCACCACGCAGGGCCTGAAGTGGCTGGCCAAGTACCAGCAGTGCCGCTTCTAGGACACCCTCGGCGGGAGCGTGGTTTGACTGACCGGAGACGGGACCAAAGATCACATGGCGCGCGGATAAAGAAGACGGGGCAACGCCCACTTTCAAAGTATTTAAATATGTCAAATTTCTTCATCGTTTAGTAAAAACACGTTTAGTTCATCATAATGAGGAAATTTTTCGTATTTCGGTTTAAACCTATAAGCCTTGTCGTTGTTCATAGAAAATAAATACTTAGTATGGATAATACCGCAGATTTATTAGGTTAGTTGAAAACTCGCCCGAGAATTTCAATAATATTTTGCTCGTCACTGCTCTAACCTAATTTCACCAATATTTTTGCGTTTAGTAGAGGATAGTATAGAGAATAGAATAGAAAATTTTATAGCAAATTACAACACAAACTTAAAACTAAAATTAAAATGGTTGTCAGTATTATTATCACAAAAATATTGGTTAGAAAGGTTAGGCTAGAACCGTGACCGGCCAAAATCTTGAATTTTTCGGGCGAGTTTACCCCTAACCCGATTTATTTTATGAGGAGGTAGGTAAGATGTATTAAAACATAACTTGACGAGATTTTTTTGTTTATTTATTTCTTACTTTACAAACTTAAAATACAAGCTTATGTATAGAAAAATTATGCAAATATAATTATTATTTTTATTACATACTTCTATAATTTAATTTCCAAATAGAAAGCAGTATAGATACAATAATTTAGTTGCCTTTTTTTTATAAATCATAATGAGTAGTGTACTTTACATTTATTTTTTACCTTGTACTTTACTGGAATTATTTTCTAGAATACTAACTTACGTAGACAGTCTAAATTGTATTTTAACACTAGCATATTTGTATATTTTAACTAAATTAGTTACAAATAATTACAAACTTATATAGTTAAAGACTGGTTTAAATAGTGCGAGTTCGCTTACGAGTTAGCTCGCAGAGTAACTAAACTAACTAGGGTGGCGCAGCAAACCAAATTGAGCCTTTGCCACAAAATACATATTGACACAGAAGGCTGACTGCCCACTAAGAGCTAAAAATATGTCATGTACTCACGCATGCGCACTAACGGGCAAAAACGCCTTTTCGACCACATTAATCCTAACTTATGACATAAGATTGTCAAACTGTCGAGCTCTATGGTAGAGGCCGCGCGCTTATGTACTCATGCCGGGCAACAAGCCTAGCATATGTCAACGAACTCTTCTAAATTCAAAATCAGGTCAAAGTATAACTTCTGTGTGTAATTATTTTGTGCTTGGGCTCCGAGAATAAGAGCCTCAATTTAGATCGCTCCTGCGCCACCTCCTGCCAGACATCAGCCTTCAGACTGGACTCTTGTCCACGCAAATCTTTCTCAACTCTAATCCATCCAATCTTAAGCTTGCAGGTAGCTGCACTGTAACTCGCCAGTTTCATCATTCTGTAACTCGCCAGTTTCATAATTATCTTCTGCCCTATTCCTTGTTAACCAGAGTCGGCGCACTATATTTTATTCTTCCCCCTCCTTTTCTAGCGTAAAAAACTTAAGGAGCTATATGAATGAAACTAGCGCCGTTAACCTATTTACACTGATTGTGGCGACAATATGGTATTTTTTAAGAAAGCAAAACATTACAGACTTAGATAAAAGTAAATTTAATTTTTCAAGATGCAATACAATATATAAAACACACGACAAGTAACAATAATGTCAATTATTGCTAAAAGTCGCCGTTTTTAGCAATAATTAACATTATTGTTACTTGTCGCATGTTAGAAATTGTCGTATTGCCCCTTAAGGCTGCGTATCACTTATCTGACAACTCGAATTCTGTCAAAACGCACGATCTTTTGACAACCGCATATAAAAAGTTTTCGTGTGGTCGTAGGTAAAGTTTCGCTTATTTATTGATTTGGTCAGAGAACAGCCTACTGTGACAAGAAATTGTCGTATTGCCCCTTTTTATAACAAGTATGCTGACAAAACCACTTGTTCTACCAGGTTCTTTTGTAAATTCCGTTTACTGACTAGGAAGCAGTTCGTACTGTGTAAACCAGTCTTAAATCTATTCTAGCCTCATAGCTACGGTCCATGTAACATTTTTGGCGAAAAATATGAGCTGCTGTTATCTTAAGTTTTCATTAATTACTTTCCTATTTATTTCATTGATTTTGTTTTGCTGACATTCACGTCCCTACACTATACATGTACTTAGGTGTGACCCCCTAGCTGACACCATGAATATCTAAGAGTATAGACTACTAATGTATTGACATAGGTACATTTTTGTGTGTAAGTATCACTAAGCATTTAGACGGCGACAGTTCGAGTTACCTACCTCAGTCCTCCAAAAGTCAGCTCTGACCTTACGTAGCCAGTATGTTTGAATTTCGAAAATCCCAAACAGCGCCCTTTTGTGAATGTAGCCTTCATTGGCGGCACTTTAACGCGTTCGCTGTCGCTATAAAGCCTCTGATGGAACTATAGACACAGCTGTAACCTTACCATGAGTTTGAAATACTATCCTCGCTATCGAAAACTACCGCTTTGTCTCTTTCATTGTGATGCATTTAAAAGAGACAGAGCAATAGTTTACGTTGTGTCAGTTTTAGATGTCAACTCATGGTAGCGCTACTGATCAAAGACAGCAACCGTTAACGTATTTAGTTTTAAATTCCGAAAATGACAAATACGGAGCCTTCATTCGCTTCGAGATTTAACGCGTCCATGCTGTATGGGGAGTTTCGAAGAAGCCTCCGATAGAACGATACGCGCAGCTCCAAGTAAGCAACAGTTAACGTATTTACAGCTTGGCTTAGCAGCTTGCGCGTGCTCAGGCGAACGTGACGAGCGGCGCGGGAGCCTCCTCCCACTGCTCATCCGCTTCCTCATCAGACTCTTCGTGGAACCGCACCTAGAAGAGTAAAAACTTCAGCTTAGGGGGCGGGCAAAAAACTCGGGCAGGAATTTCAAGATCGGTCGGCTTTGGTATGCTTTCTTCACGAGACGATTCTCGTCCAGTCTCTCGAGGTGGCCAAGCCAGCGAAGACGCCCGGTAGGCCGACCTAGGTATCGCTGGAAAGACGTCGTCGAGAGTGATCTGCGAGAGCTTCAGGCCAAGGACTGGCAACAAGTGGTACAAGATCGACCGAAGTGGCGTTCTCTTGTTTCGGAGGCCAAGACTCGTTTCGGGTCGCTGAGCCAGTAAGTAATTTCAAGATTCTTTAGCTGGTCAGTATTTATTTAGACTTTGCCCCACCAAGATATTTGTGATGATTTTACTATTTTATTTTCTTACCCATGGCGCAAGACGCAATCCGGTTGACTGCAGTGAGCTTTCTTGGTTGGCTTGCCAAGCCTGAAAATTAAATAAAATAAACCCTAAAAGATATGTAATTGCAAAGATGTTCAACAAGGACTCTATGACTGATGAGCAAAACAGTACATTTCTAAAATCAAAAGTTTATACCTAAAACTTATTTAAAATTTTATCGTACATACAAAAGTACGTACCCAGATAGCAAGCGAGCTTGCTGCAAACTTGATTTTTAGATTGTCACGTCAAACATGAAAAATCAAGTTTATGACAAAATTTGCTGTAAGCTTGTTGATTAAGGTATGATGTTTCAAGGCTTTGATAATTTTGAAGCAAAGTTCGACCGCAAATATTAAATTTTAATGCTATGTATTTGTACTAGATTACCAAGTTATTTGTGCGGTTCAGGGAACGAAACGAACTCTGTGCATTTTGTTTAGCAAAGCAAACCGCAAATCATCATCAGCAACCCACGTTCGTCCACTGCTGGACATAGGTCTCCCCTAATGCACGCCACCGCTCCCGATTTTCGGCCACTCTCATCCAGCTCACTCCAGCCAGCCTTCGAATGTCGTCATCCCATCTTGTAGCAGGGCGTCCAACACTACGTTTGCCGAGTCGCGGTCTCCACTCAAGGACCTTATGGCTCCAACGGTTGTCAGTTCTGCGGCTAATGTGACCAGCGCACTGCCACTTCAGTTTGCTAATTCGGTGGGCTATGTCGGTGACTCTGGTTTTTTGTCGGATTACATCATTTCTGATGTGGTCCTTCAAAGATACTCGTGTTGTTCTTCAAGAAAGGCGACAACCGCAAATATAAAATTGTAATGCTATGTATTTGTACTGGATTACCAAGTTATTTGTCGTGTTTATTTTCTACATCGCGATGACGAGATTTTTTTCCAAACAATGACTACCAGAAGTCCAATTTGTGAATAATACTTGAGTCATGAATTCTTTATTGCAATCGTGACTGTTGTGGAGCGTCACTCGGGGACGTCTGCCACTGCGCCCTGCTTGGGAAAGTGTGTGGAACTGAGACAAGGTTTTTTATATGATAGGTAGCAGACGAGCAGGCGGATCACCTGGTGGTAAGCAATTGCCGCCGTCCATGATGAACACATGCAACAAGTGCGCTGCTAACCTTTTATCCCCTTCCCCCCCGATTGGCCTCCAAACTTTGTTATGTCAAACTTGCATACACTTTATAGAATAATTTTCTAGCAAGTTTGTTGCTTCGGAACTAGAAAGTTTGATTTAACCTCGCCTCAAGTTTATACACTTGCCACGGCAAATTTGAGACAAAGCTCATGTTTGATACATCAAACCTATCGCAAGTCAGTTTCAAGGTTTAAATTGTTATCTGGGTACCTAAGTAATAGGCAAACTTAATGCCAAGAGGCTTTCTATAGAGAAAGGTTGTCTGGTGTAGACCAGACAACCTGACCAGACCTTTGAGTTAAACAGAACGGACTATGGTGCGGCGAAAGGAGAACTTAAGTTACTTTTTAGTTTTAACTTCCCAGATAACAATTTAAACTTGAAACTGACTTGCGATAGGTTTGATGTATCAAACATGAAGCTTTGTCTCAAATTTGCCGTGGCAAGTGTATAAACTTGAGGCGAGGTTAAATCAAACTTTCTAGTTCCGAAGCAACAAACTTACTAGAAAATTATTCTATAAAGTGTATGCAAGTTTGACATAACAAAGTTTGGAGGCCAATCGGGGGGGGAAGGGGATAAAAGGTTAGCAGCGCACTTGTTGTATGTGTTCATCATGGACGGCGGCAATTGCTTACCACCAGGTGATCCGCCTGCTCGTCCTGCTACCTATCATATAAAAAAACCTTGTCTCAGTTCCACACACTTTCCAAGCAGGGCGCGTGGCAGACGTCCCCGAGTGACGCTCCACAACAGTCACGATTGCAATATTTGCAATAAGAATTCATGACTCTAGTATTAATCACAACCTTTATCGCATGCCCAATAGCCACCATTTTATGCCGGCCGGCTGTCACATCCCAAAAACTATGTCATTCCTTTAACTTTACTCTGTTGATTTCAACTAAGTCTTTGATGCAACACTGAGGGCCTAATTTGAAGTGGACGTTACGACCGAATCGGAGTTCCCCTCTCTTTCACACGCGCTGTGCGCGCTTTTGTTTGAATGTGACAGGTATATTCTCATTCGTTATAGGACGGACTTCGTTATAAGCCTGTGCTGGGCACAAACATAAATGGCGGTCATACGGATGGGCGAATGCGGGGGTTGGAGCGGAGGCGAAGAGGAGGAAGAAATGTCATTATTCTAAAACACGTTAGTTGTCTACGGGTGCTAAATTCAGATTCCTTGCCGTGACCACAGACCAAGAACAACCACTGGGTCACTGACAAGACAAGTGCAGATGACATTGACATTTTATCTTAATGTGTTCCACACTTAGGAGAAGATCTTCACTTCAGAAGTTTTATATCCAATATCTTTGTCTTCACCATGGTGATCTTCACCGTGCGGGGGTCCATAGAAAAAAAAAGAAGATCTAAGACAATTACTAATCTAATAGACTGG
>JABMDO010001893.1:0-11017 GCA_014851415.1 Cnaphalocrocis medinalis
GCCCAATAGCCACCATTTTATGCCGGCCGGCTGTCACATCCCAAAAACTATGTCATTCCTTTAACTTTACTCTGTTGATTTCAACTAAGTCTTTGATGCAACACTGAGGGCCTAATTTGAAGTGGACGTTACGACCGAATCGGAGTTCCCCTCTCTTTCACACGCGCTGTGCGCGCTTTTGTTTGAATGTGACAGGTATATTCTCATTCGTTATAGGACGGACTTCGTTATAAGCCTGTGCTGGGCACAAACATAAAATGGCGGTCATACGGATGGGCGAATGCGGGGGTTGGAGCGGAGGCGAAGAGGAGGAAGAAATGTCATTATTCTAAAACACGTTAGTTGTCTACGGTGCTAAATTCAGATTCCTTGCCGTGACCACAGACCAAGAACAACCACTGGGTCACTGACAAGACAAGTGCAGATGACATTGACATTTTATCTTAATGTGTTCCACAGACTTAGGAGAAGATCTTCACTTCAAGAAGTTTTATATCCAATATCTTTGTCTTCACCATGGTGATCTTCACCGTGCGGGGGTCCATAGAAAAAAAAAGAAGATCTAAGACAATTACTAATCTAATAGACTGGACACGCATAACGGACAATAATACTCGTGTTCGTGTAAACGGAACAACTACATACAGAAATCGCTAAGCCATACGTCCAGCTATAATTAATTACTATGGCGTATGGCTAGCGATTTCTATAGCGATGATAGTTATTTTGCGCACTCAAGGTCATAAATAACTACACTTTCTTGCCTCGGACTATACTTGCTCAGTGCGATTTTTGTTCGTATCATTACTGCCGTAGTAACCAACCAAATTCAGTCGTAGTAAGAGATAACAGGCTATGTAGTACATAGGTACCCTACCACGGAATTAGACCGTACTAAAGATTCACATCGATCCGCCATTTTGTATTTTCGCAGGGATAATATGATAAAACCAGGGATATTTTCGTCATTTCACTGAACCAATTTAGGGATTTGATCAATTCACTAGATTTGTTTAGAGAAATGATAAAATCGTGTTGTGATTTAACATCCTCCGTGATTTGATCAAATCCCTGGTTTTATCATTTCCCTGCGACATAATATAGATCTGTCTCTTACGGTGCAATACGCGCTTGGTCAGACTATTGATACTTTGGTCTTAGGAGAAGATTATTTTGTTCTTTCTTTTGAACTTTCTTTCTGGTCATGGCATGGAGTATAATCCGCTCCACACTTATAATACCCGTGCGGATAAACACTGGGATTAGAAATGGCGGACCGACGAGTCGGTACTGTTAGCATACTAAGTACGTAAAAATATTATAATTAAAATTAAATATAAGTAAACTGAAAAATCGTAGAAAATATCGTTAGCATTGAAAATGTTTTGTTATTTTATTAATTCAAATAATATATTGCCACTTTTGCATCCGTGGTCATAACAATAGTTTTTTTTTCTGACGCATCCAAATTGTATAACACGCCAAATTAAAGCGCGCGCGTCGTTGTATAAATAACCGTCACTGTAACACGACACGTTCAGCCGAATTGCAATGCGGCTGATTTCATTTAGCCGATTTTCAATTCAGCTGAATAGTAACTTGGTAGTCCTTATTTTAGCCCGTTTCACAAACGAAACGAAATGAAATTATTTATTCGGAATAATCATAGCATACATAAAACAAAAAAATATTATCTTCCTGAATGACAAAAAAGGGACGTAGGTAAGTAGGTATAATTATAGTAACACAAAAATCATATAAGTATTTTATTTTATTAATAACTAGTGGCCCGCCTCACTTCGCTTCGGGACCGTAATTCAGAATGAACAATAGATGGCGCAGTGTCCAATTACATCGCGCAAGCGTTTCGTGTTTTCGGTTTACCTATAAGCCTTGTCGTTGTCTATAGAAATTCTCTTTATAAATAGTAGGGTGATCGAGATAGTGATTGCCCACTTAAGAAATTGACACTAGTTTTATTTCAATATAATCCTTTACTTTAACATCAGGAATCCGAGTGTAATATTTGACAACGTTAATAGTTTAGCAATGAGATAAGTTAGCAATATTCAAACATCGAAAGAATATTTCATAATTATAAGTCTAACAAAAAATTTCTCCTAAAAGCACAGTGTTGCCTACTTGACACAGTGATTGCCAACCAATGAGATAGTGATTGCTACCACTATACCGCACGTTGTAATTCCATAAAAATATTATTGAATACTTAAAATTTTAGATCTTTTGTAAGTTTTTGTATTGTTAAGATATATTTCTAAGCAATTGAAATCAGTAACATCATCCAATAAGATACCAGTGACGAAGAAAACCTGTTTAATTTCAAAATCTAGTAAAATTATCAAATTGTTCTATCTATTTTGTCGTTATCTCAGCGAATAAATGGAAAGTACCAATTTTACAAAAGGTAGATACAGTTTTGAGGTTGTCGGAGGCCCAATGGGGGGTGAGGGGAAGGGGGTTAAAACATTGGCATACTTGTGACTCCACTGGTGTCAAGTATAGTCGTTAGCATTCGCTTACCATCAAGTGATGCGTGTTTTTGCTGCCACATCATAATATGTAATAAGCAATACTGCCGCCCATGGTCACCTGCAACACCACTGGAGTCACAAGTGCGCTGCCAACCTTTTATTCCCCCCCCGTTACCCTCATTCACTCGGCGAAACTCAGCACAGGGGCTGCTTCACGCTGGTTTTCTGTAAGGCAGTGGTATCACTCCGGCCAAGCCGGCCCATTCATACCGAAGTATGACTCTCCCACTAGTTGAAAATCGAAAGATTTTTCTAATTATTACTGATTTGCATAATTTAGAAATTCCATTTTTATATGTGATGGGTGGCTCACAAGCATACGGATCACCTGATGGTAAGCGATTTCCACCGCTCATAGACACTCGCAACAACAAGGGGAATCACAAATGCACTGCTAACATTTTAACTCCTTTTCCACCTTCAAAGAGTCTCCGGCACACTCACGCGTTAGCGCCGCTTGACGTTGGTTTTCTGTGATCATAGAATCAGTCCGTTCAAGCCGGCTTATTCATTCTGAAGCGTGCTCTCCCACGGTAAAATACATACTATAATTACGATAGGTATACCTACATATTTGGTTATTCTTCTTACCATCTTTCCTCCAAGATTTGCGGTAGCAGATCTAATTTTCCCCTATTTTAGGTCAACTTTTTGTCATCATCATCATCAGCCTGTCTCAGTCCACTGCTGGACTTAGGCCTCCCCCAATGTTCGCCATTTCACCCTGTCTTCGGCGAGACGCATCCAGTCTATACCAACGACTTTTCGCAAATCGTCACTCCATCTAGTCAGAGGCCGTCCCACACTACGCTTCCCGAGTAACTTTTTGTAAAAAGCAGTATTTTTCAAAACTCCTTGAAGTAGGTACCTACCTAGACATACAGATATAAAGAAAGTTACAGGATATAGAAAAATAGAAATATTCGGTTCGATTATATTATTATATCCCTCATGTGATTAGTAAATACCTACCCGGGCAATCACTGTCTCATACCCATGGCCAATAACTGAATTCTGGTATGGCAATTACTGAATTTTTCATATTTTAGGTACAGTGATTGCCCACCCCCTTAAAATACTTAATGGAATAAAATTACGCCACGAAAACTGCTTCAAATTAAACATTAAAGCTTTAACTAACACGTCGTTGTGCTTTACGCTCGAAAAACAAATTAAGTGATGCAAACATCAAAATCACAAAAATGTCCTTAACAAATTCTATAGGAATTCGCATTTATTGAAGTGACGGACACCCGCTGTCCAAAAACTGCTATTACAATATTTTATTGAAATTTTGCCAAATGTCTTATTTAGAACTCTAGTTAACAGTATCCTAGTGTTATTTAACGGATTTAATGTGAAACTACACCTTTGAAAGTAAGAAATGTATGTTAACCTTAATTCGGCAATCACTATACAGGGCAATCACTGTCTCGGTTACCCTATAGATAACTATGACATTTTGTAAAACTTTTTTGAAAAGAGGAGTTTCTTGCTGGTGTTTTCTCGGCAGAAATTTTATTTAATAGGTGGCAGGCGAGCAAACGAATCACCTGATAAGTAAGCAATTGCCGCCGCCCATAAGATACCAACAGCAGCTGTAGATTAAAAAAAATGGAAAATGAATTTATTCAGAGTAACAATTATTTAATAGATTTTCATTTCAAAGGGCGCATCGTCGATTACATCGCTTTGAAATGTTATTGCAAACCTAAAATTATTAATTTTGTGATTGGCATCGCACGCAACCGAAAAATATCTTACCACTGTTTGGGGTCATTTTCACTTAGCCAGTATTATTAAGTACACACGTCTGACTGAGGTCGGAAGACCTTTGATTATATAATGTAATCAAAATTTCCGACCGTAATTATTACGATGTAGATAATAATGGAGTGTCCTGCTACCTGTGTCTCACCACATCAGGGCAAAGAATATCTTCCCACCAGCCACGGTTCGCGGTCCAGAACTCCAGAGCCAAGGTATGCTAATAGTTACTTAGGTCAAGATTGTCTCCGAGCCGAGGAAAACGAGAGTTCACAGTAAATCCCGTGTATTATTATAATATAATACTAGTACCGGCATAAACTAGACAAATTAATTAATTATTATGAGTATAAGTGAGAGACGACGCGAAAATGTCTTTTTGTTCAAGCAACATTGGCCTTTGCCAATGTTGTCTTAATCATGTTTATAAGAATTATTACAATAAACTTTACATTTATGAAATTAAGTTTGGGTAAGGATATAAATGAAATTTATTTTTACGTATTTAACTTATTTAATTGATGCATATTTAAGTAATACATACATAAAATTAAATATAAAACTTACAACAATGACATCGCAAATGCAGTTTAGACAGCTTAATTAGATAATTAGTCTTTTACTCAATTCTTATACTACTTTACTACATCTACCTAAACAATAGTTAAACTTAAAAAATCCAGATCACTTTAAAACATCGCAATCTCATCCAGAGTTGAAATACAGCCTTCTAATATAACAAAGCCTAGGCGATTAACACATTAAAAACAGGCTATGAGGTTTCAGTAGCCGCTGGAGCAAATTGAATTACTGACGTGTGGCGTACAACTACATTGGCAGGTTCCGGCTGTGGAATGAGTTTGCGCTTCCTTGGTGGCAATGATGAGGGGGCCAAAATATTGTAAGTTTGAAACTGGCGGAGAAGGAGAGACAGAGGGCGACGAAGTTGATGAGTCTCAGATGGCACAGCCTGCGCGCACCATGGTGGGGATGGAGGTGAGCTTGGGGGAGTGGGCGGAAGCTGCTGCAGTGCCGCCTCCACGAGGTCACACATAACGTTTCCGTTAACTACAATAGGTACCGAAGATTGCACTGGAGTCACGCGAGGAGTTTCAGCACCATGTTCTTTGTATATGTGAGCCTCCATTTGCTTTTTGGTATTAAATGTTCCATCACATACAGTGCAGCGGTAGCAGCGTTCGCCGTAATGTTGGAAGCGATGCAGCTTCAAAACGTGGTTGTAGCCGAAATCACGGAGACAAATGTCGCAAGTGTACGGTCTCTCTCCAGTGTGAGTGCGCGAGTGCACCTTTAATTGTTTCGAACAGGTAAATCCCTTTCCACATCCTGGAGCTGGACAACGATAGGGCTTTTCACCAGTGTGCGTCCGCAAGTGGATGACCAACTGTCCGGATTGAATGAACGTTTTGTGACAGTGCGGGCACGCGTGAGGTCTCTCGCCAGTGTGGATGCGAGCATGACGATGAAGTTTCCCTGAGTGTTCGAAGGCAGCATTGCATACGTTGCATCGATAAGGTCTTTCTTTGGTGTGGATACGGCGATGCACCTGCAAGTTTTCTTTGACACTGAACATCTTGTGACAATATTCACATTCAAAGGGTCGTTCTCCAGTGTGGGTTCTATAGTGACGAACCAACCTCGCTGGCACAGCAAAGGTCTTGTGGCAGACGTCGCATCGATGAGCGTCAGCAGCAACTCGATGCGAACGGGCATGAGCCGTGAGTGCACTTCGAGTGGTAAGAGTCAAGCCGCATTCCCCGCACTGATGACTGCGTTCTTCTTCACCTGCAGAACGATATAATTTGTGGTCAAGTGAAGTAATTGAGACCATTATCCTAAGTTTTAACTACTACACGTATTATATACCGCGACGACCGTCCACAGCGCAATGTGTGTTGTGTATGGCATGCAGCGATCAGGAATATCAGGATGCACACACTAGGGCCACAAAGGGGTGCGACTGGTTTGGGGGGAGCGGAGCGTTTAAGAGTGAATGTCCTCTGAGAGCACGTGGAGGCCCGCACCGCGGTTTCGACATGACGAAACCGCGGTGCGCGCCTCCACGTGCTTGGGCCGCCGACCCGAGCCGCCTATGGAGTTCCCCTCCCGCCTCCCCATTCAATATGTACCGCACCCGAACCAATTTTAGTCATTTATATAAGTAGGTACTAACAGACGTACGTAGGTATTATTAGTATTTATATGTATACTCTAAATGCCTGTGGTAAGTAGGTTACAAAATATGTATATCTCGTCTAAGATAACAAAAAATAATAAAATAAAATTTAATAATATTTAAGTATAATATCGTGACAAGTATCAAAATACAAAACGGTCAACTTTAATTTCAACTAATCTACAATAAGTACCTAGACCTACCTACCTACTTCTAAACTAATAAGAATCTGTGAGTTAACCGCGTCGCTACTTAGTAAGAGTTGTCACGAAAATATTTCCTACTTCGATTAGGTACGATATTTTTATGAGTATATAAATATATTTACATTTGTAATAAAATACGAGGCAAACATTACATAGATCCATAAAATTATATAAATAAAGTTTAATATCTAATAATCCATCAATAACTTTTTGATGCCCCCTCGTACTTATCCCATCCCACACGTCTAATTCAATATTAGGTAGGTACCAATACTCAACTCAGACCATCCTTTTATTTGCTAAACGAAATTCCATATATCAGAGATTGACCTGGGCCTTCTTTACTAATAAATAGCATTGTGCTAACAAACCCTATCATACTTAATAATAAATGGATAAATAATGTGTTTAATTTTACATAATCAATCTACCAACGATTCAAAAGAATAATAACATTAAAATGTCAATGCTTACCTATCATGTTGCACGACGATGATGATTGATCACTTTCTCGGTACGTATAGGTATAATGGCGTTGATGTTGGTGTAGGTTGCGAACAGAAGCAAACGCTCAACTTAACCGAACAAACGCCCGCTCAAGCGACGGTCGGTGGGCGAATGCGCCGGAATCCGCTCTCGAGTATTGTTGCCCGGCGCCCGCTGCCGCGCGCGGCTCGGTGCTCCACGAGTGAGCGCGGAACGACGCCCGTCAACATGGGCCGCCCTGCCTGTGTGCGTCCCTTTCTTCGCTTCAACCTTCTCCTCTCCTATATAGGGGAAAGTACTCTTATACTGGTTGATAGAATAAAAAACGCAAAATTTCCTTTACTTTTGAAAAAAAAAAGAAAACTGCATACAAAGTTTTTGAATTGCACTTGTATTGCTTTGGTATTTGATTACCTTTGATTATAAAATGTCATCAAAGTTGATTACATTATATAATCAAAGGTTTTGGGAATCAAACCGGAGAAAAATTAAGATAGATCGATATTATTCTACCTACCTGCCTAGCGATACAGTCTATAATACTAAAAAGACACGGATGTAAACGTTCTTTTGCGTCCATGACTAAAGATAAAAAGCCTTTAAGAAGCCTTAGCCTTAGTCTTAAACTTGTTTGTCGTGCATATCCATAATAAAGAATATTTATCAATTATCTTAGTTTTACAAAATTCTACCCTGTAATTGTAACTATCGGTAATTTGATATAGTTTAACAAGATAGACTAGCAAACATAAAAGCAAACATATTAAAAATGCACAAAGATAGGTCCACTAGGTACTTATTACATTGTATAAATAATTGTCTACATTTTGTAATTAATATTATTACGGTAGGATCTTTCTTTATAAAGCTAGATTGAATCTACTTATATAAAGTCAGCATTTCGATATCAAAAAATGTACTTACATAGGTACGGTCTGTAGTACGACGTGAACGAAGTCGGGCAGGTAAAGTTAAAAATAACACTTGTATCTCAGACATAAGGGCGGTTCAAAGTACATACAAAAAGGGTAACATGGCGAGAGTACAGTTGCAAAACTTCTGAATTAATCCGAATAATTACGGAATAGTTCGCAGAATACTTCTTTCAGTCAGAGTTTTTTCAAATTATCGAAGTAAATGTTAGGTGATGTTTACACGATATAGATTGAAAAGTAAATTTGTCCAAAAATCTTAATTGTAGCAGCTAGCGTTTCTTATAGAAATCCGGGAGCACAAACGCATGCGCGATGTAAAAATACATAGTGACACTCTATCGGAATTCGAAACTATACCGAACTACTTGCTTGATTGCTTATTCTTAGCGCCATCTATTGGTGTTCCGTGCGTGCACCACGCGCTGTGCTGTTGTTCGTGCGAGCTGCGTGAGGTGCGGGGCGGGTGGCCCTCCCTGGAGAAGTTTCACCCGCAAAGATTCCCCCTCTCATCCCCCGCAGGGAATGTTTCGATAATAATTCGATCGAACATTCGCAGTAGGAGCTGAATAGTTCTGTGGATTTTTGATGAAGGTTATCGAAGTGAACTGATCATTACTAATATTTATGAAGATTTCTCCGGTGTTCGGGTTACTGGTTAGACAGTCAAGGTTTTCATAATTTGTTAGTGAAATTACCGATTCGCGGAGGAGTTTTAAAAAAATGATAATCTATTATTATAAAAGTAGATAATTCATTCATATGCAATTAAAGAGCCTGACAATGAAATAAAACAGAAAGAGAGAGAGAAGGATCCCCTTTCTTTTATATATGTAGATATTCTTTTTTTTTTCTTTTCGGTACCTTAAACTGCAAATGTAACTTTGTATCTGGGGCATATGTATGGGTTTTACAAAGTTACTTATGCAGTTAACGTATCTAGAAAACTAGACTGAAATTGAAAAATGTTATAGCATTTTCTTTTATTTATTCACATTTGTAGTAAGGTTTCTTTATAAATGTAGATATTCTTATTTTTTTTCTTTTCGGTACCCTAACTGCAAATGTAACTTTGTATCTGGGGGGTCAATGTATGGGTTTACAAAGTTACTTATGCTGTTCTTGTATCTAGAAAACTAGACTGAAATTGAAAAATGTTTATAGCATTTTCTTTTATTTATCACATTTGTAGTAAGGTTTCTTTTTATAAATGTAGATATTCTTATTTTTTTCTTTTCGGTACCTTAAACTGCAAATGTAACTTTGTATCTGGGGGTAAATGTATGGGTTACAAAGTTACTTATGCAGTTCTTGTATCTAGAAAACTAGACTGAAATTGAAAAATGTTTATAGCATTTTCTTTATTTATCACACTTTCTCTGTCCTTGGCATGTTTTTCTGTGAAATCCATACAATTCCATCCATCCATAGTTGATACTCGCTTGCAGAATAATCGTCACCAATAAATTGGACCTAATGTGTCTTAGAGTATTTTTTTTCTCTCTCATCCAAGCCGCAAGGAAAGAACAGCCTGCCTGACTCGCCATGTAGGCGGGGGTATGGCTGGGATGGTCATGGGTTGACCCTCTTCATCATTCATGAATTGATTGATGATTCATCGTTCATGAAGGCTCGCGAGAGTAGCAGACACGCGCTTTTGTTATGATAATCCCGATTTTTTCCTTAATCGAATTATTCCGATTAATTCGGAATAATTCAGATCTATTCGGAAGTTTTCCAAGCGAATGATTCGGAATGTTTCCCGGACGCAACACTAGGCGAGAGACAACGTTACCTAACTACCTGGATATTTGTACTTAAGTAAAGTATATACTTATTTGGTAATAGAATCAGATGATGGTTCATCTGCCTACATTATAATAATTATAATAATCAATTTACATAGGAAGTAGGTTTGTCTACAGATGATTTATATACCTACCTCCTAGTTCACATTATAGAGAAAAATACCTACATATCTGTAAATTATTATCAATCTGCTTATTTATCTCAGCATTTATGAAGGTAATCTTTGTATCCATACATCTACATAAGTCATCATTATTTAGTCTATTTGTACACGACACGAGTACTAACATAATACAATGCGATAAAGTAACTCGCAGTCTTTGATGAAGGTTGGCCGCAACGCGCAAGTAAGTGAATATCGTTGAAATAATCACTTGATTCCATTTGAATTACCTGAGTATCACAACTTAAGAGCACTATTTTGGCCAAGCCCAAAAACGCTCAATACAATGCTATTGAAGTGTGACGTCACAACTGAGACGCCTGTGTGCGCGTCTAGTAAATTTGTTTGGTAGCTATATCAAATGTTTCGTGTTTAAGTAAATGGTTTTATAATAGTGACTTAAAATGTATGGGTAGTTCAAAAATATATATATTTTTTAATTTTTCTACTTTAAAAATGGACAGGCCCATGAAACTTTGAATGCTCACAAACCAGTTAGACGTTATATTTTTAACTGAAAATGTTGGTCATTGGTTCTTATCTATACTATTTATAAAGAGATATTCTAGACACGACAAGGCATAGGTAAACCGAAAACACGAAACGCTTGCGCGATGTAATGGAGTCAGCGCCATCTATGTGGTCATTTCTGAATTACGTTCCCGAGCGGGCCACTATTTTCCAATATTTTGATAGAGTATCAATATTTTTGCTATATCGAGTTTAGTCAAATGCCCTATTTATAGTTTTCACCTGCGGCTGGTCCTGGTTCTGTACCAGGGCGTGACGACGGCTTCCCGGTACTTCTCCGCATCGAACACGAACGTCTCCCCCGTTTCAGGAGGGGTTCTCCATCACTTTCGCGCAGCCGCCTCCTCTTTCTCTTTCTCCCTTCTCTACCTGGG
>JABMDO010001894.1:0-11144 GCA_014851415.1 Cnaphalocrocis medinalis
TAAAGCTTTAATGTTTCATTCGAAGCAGTCATCGCGGCGTAATTTTATTCCATTATAGTCGGGCCGTTGTATCATGCCGATTTGACAATACCTATTTTTTAATTTTGCACTATCCTTGTTATGAGGAACACATTTCGCGAATCATAAAGAACTTTAAGATTTAAAAGTAGTTCTTTATGATTCGCGAATGTGTTCCTATGAACTATAAGTATTTTAAGAGGGTGGGCAATCACTGTACCTAAAATATGACAAATTCAGTTATTGCCACTACCAGAATTCAGTTAGTGCCATGGGTATGAGACAGTGATTGCCCGGGTAGGTATTTACTAAATCACGTGAGGGAATAATAATCGAACCGAATATTTTCTATATATCCTGTATCTTTCTTTATATCTAGGTCTAGGTACAAGGAGTTTCGAAAAAACTGCTTTTTACAAAAAGTTGACCTAAAAATAGGGGAAAATTTGATCTGCTACCGAAAATCTTGGAGGAAAGGTGGTAAGAAGAACAACCAAATATATACCGTAATTATATTATGTATTTTACCGTGGGAGAGCACGTTTCTCTAATTATATAGTTATAGTTTCAGTATGAATAAGCCGGCTTAAACGGAGTGATTCTATAATCACAGAAAAACAAAATCAAGCGGCGCTAACGCGTGAGTGTACCGGAGGCTCTATGAAGGGGGAAAATGAGTTAAAATGTTGGCAGCGCATTTGTGATTCCCCTTGTTGTTGCGAGTGTCTATGAGCGGTGGCAATCGTTTACCATCAGGTGATCCGTATGCTTGTGAGCCACCTATCACATATTAAAATTTAATTACCAAATGATGCAGTTAGTAGTAATTAGAAAAAAACTTTCAAATTTCAACTGTGGGAGAGCCACGCTTCAGCATGAATGGGCCGATTTGACCGGAGTGATACCACTGCCTCACAGAAAACCAGCGTGAAGCAGCCTCTGCGCCGAGTGAATGAGGGAAACGGAGGCCCACACCCGGGGGGGAAGGGGATAAAAGGTTGGCAGCGCACTTGTGACTTCAGTAGTGTTGCAGGTGACCATGGGCGGCAGCATTGCTTATTATATATAATGTGCAGTCAAAACACGCATCACTTGATGGTAAGCGAATGTCAACGCACATACTCAACACCAGTGGAGTCACAAGTATGCTGCCAATGTTTTTAACCCCTCCCCTCACCCCCCATTGGGCCTCCAACAACCTCAAAACTGTATCTACTTACCTTTTGTAAAATTGGTACATTCCATTTATTCGCTGAGATAACGAGAAACTAGATAGAATAATTTGACGATTTTACTAGATTTTGAAACTAAACGGGTTTTCTTAGTCAATGGTATCTTATTTGGATGATGTTACTGATTTCAATAGCTTAGAAATATATCAAACAAAAACTTACGAAAGATCTATAAGTTTAAGTATTTAATAGTATTTTTTATGGAATTACAACGTGCGGTATAGTAGGCAATCACTGTCTCATTTGGTTGGCAATGACTGTGTCAAGTGGGCAATCACTGTGTTTTTAGGAGATATTTTTGTTATACGTTATAATTATAAAATATTCTTTAGATGTTTGAATTATTGCTAACTTATCTCAATGCTAAACTATTAACGTTGTCAAATAATTACACTCTGATTTCTTATTGTTAAAGAAAAGGATTATATTGCAATAAAACTAGTGTCAATTTCTTAAGTGGGCAATCACTATCTCGATCACCCATATCACCGACTCTTACATAAAACTAGTCGTTTATCATGGTTTAAAATTAAAAAAATAAAAAAGACATTATTAATTCCAACGTATCATTCCTTTAAATTATTCAATATTTTGAAAGTTTCCCAGAAGAAGAAATATAAACTTTGCGTAAGTTATACCACAAAGGTTTTTATTATGATGGCAACCCATTAGATCACAGTTGTCGTTTAATTCCGCTACGAGTCGAACGCGTCAAGCTCGAGCGCAGCAAATAAACAAATAACCGGTCCCTTATCGGCTTGCGCCTGCGCCGCGTGCCGGCCGGTGCTGCAGTGTTTGGCCGTTAAGGGAGTTGCGATTATAAACTTTATTCCCAATGGCGAGCGGGCGTGAATTGCATCGCAGTGATGACGGAGATAACGATACTTTGGAGGAACGTATTTTAGATGATCTAACACAATCGGAAGCAAACATGGATTTAGAGGAAGGACGATTATCCAAACGAAGACGGGAAGAAAACAATGAGGAAACGTGGATCACAGTTGTCAGGAATTCCAAGAAAAAAACAAATGAGCGGGAGGAATCGTCATCCAGTTTTGTTCCTATACAAATCTGTGTCACATCGAAAGAAAAGTTGCCCAAACAGTTTGCGTTAGCGAAACTATTACAACAGAATGAAATAGGAGAAATAAATAAAGTAAAGTATGTTAATCCATATAAATTACTTATTACGTTTGGAAGTACATCAAGTGCAGATAATTTCTTATGTTGCTCTGCGTTTGATAGTTTAAACTGGCGAAGACAAAAAACTTGGGAGGTAGGCCTGTCATATGGGATTATAAGGGATATAGATCAGGGTTTGTCTGAGGAGGAACTAATAAAGTATTTACAGTCAGAAAAAGAAATACTTTCCCTGAAACGTCTTAACAGGAAAACTGAGGAAGGTTGGACAACAAGCGAAACTATAAGAGTAGGATTTAAGGGTTCGTCTTTACCCAGTTATATACGTCTATATGAGGTGAAAATCAAGGTAGAACCTTACGTATTTCCGGTGACTCAGTGTGCTAAGTGCTGGAGATACGGACATCCCCAGAAGTTGTGCCCGTCTAGTAAGACCGTTTGCCCTAAGTGTGGTAACAATCACGCAAACTGCGAAGTTAAAGTATACAAGTGCGTTAATTGTTCTGGAGGCCACATGGCACTGTCTAAAAATTGCCCTTTATTCAAGAAAGAAAAACGTCTCAGGGAACTTATGGCGGAGTTCAACTGTACGTATCAAAAAGCCTTAACAATTTACGTGCCGCCTTCTCCCCGGCCTATTGACAGCCAAACAGTTCATGAGTCTTATTCTTGTTTACCAAATGAAACTGTCTATGAGCCTTCATACACTACACCAAGTTATGCAAATATAGCGCGAAGAAATCATCATTCAGACACAGAGGAATCTATAGCACAAAAAAATGATAGCCAAAATACAGCTGAAAAGAAAAGAAAGAAGAAGAAGAAAAAGAAATCTACGTCATATCACATTAGTGAAAATGTTGTTGCGGAATTAGACGTCACATATTCGGATAATTCGTCAGAAAACCAAAAGAAGACGGATTCTGGCAAGGCAAACCAAACTCCAAGAGATCATCACCAGAATAAGCCTTCCACGTTTAAGGAACTCTTACAAAAACTCAGACGCGTTATTGCGGATAAAGACAATGGACTGGTGGCAACCCTAAAGACATGGATTAAGATTATAGTAGATTATATTAACAACTTTATTAAGAAATTAATACCTGATTTGTCTATCTCTAATATTTTCTCCCTTTTTAATGGGTAGTAATACTAACAAATGTGCCAACCTTAATATTTTTCAATGGAATTCTCGTAGTCTGAAACCTAAAATTAAGTCATTTGAGCAGTTATTGATCCGAGATTGTATACATGTGGCCGTTATTTCTGAAACTTGGTTGGAACCAGATGCCCCTTTGACCGTAAGTAATTTTAATATTTTCCGGAAAGACCGGGACTCGATTGAGGTTGGTGGTGGTGTCGCCATTATAACACATAAATCTGTTCAAGCACAGCAAGTGTTTGTGCCCAATATTGATCCAAGAATTGAAACAATTCAGGTTAAATTATTTAATTGCGACCAAATAGAAAATATAATAGCAGTTTATTGTCCTTCAGATGCTCAAATAAATCAAGTATCATGGGACTCCTTATTTTCAAGTCAACGTGCAAAAACCATTTTATTAGGAGACTTTAACGGCCATCACACGAATTGGTCTGTCAAAACAGACACAAGAGGATCACAAATTTTGGATGCCATAATCGATAACAATTATGTCATACTAAATGACGGTACACCCACTCGCATTCAATTGGTAGAGAATACCTTGAGAAAAACGGCGCCTGACTTAACTGTTGTATCCGCCGCAACGATATTGAATACCCTAGATACACTGACAGCGCTCAAAAACTGTCTCGCAAAAACGAGTGCTTACACACGGCTTAAGCACTCGTTCGCTTGCAGTCACGCGCGGACCGTACAAGCGTCAGTATGCCGAAGTGCTCCGTGAAAAAGTGCAAAAACAATACTTTAACCACACGAAAAAATATGGAGTTTCGTATTTCCGGTAAGTATTAAATCCATCTTTGATAATAGAATTGCAATAATGGTGCAAAGTTATCCTAAAACGTGCTAAAATTTTAATTTTCTAGAAAAATCTGAAAAATCAAACACGCGGTTGGCTGTTTAGTTGTCCCTTTCCCACGCGCTGCGGTATCAATGCTTCTAACGCATTCACACAATTAATATTTGGAACATAGTAGTCATGGGTCGCGTTGTACTAAAGTTTATTATTAGAGAAGGAATGTAAAGACTGTTCACAATATCTGACAAGAACAAAGAAATGGACTTTATTTTGTCGTATAAAATATTATGTTCATCATTTCAGATTTCCGAAAAATGAAATAGAAAGAGAAAAGTGGGCGAAAAATTATAGCTGCAGAGAGAGGAGAAGAATTTTTTAAGCCTAATGATTCAAGTGTAATTTGTTCTGACCATTTTTATGAAAGGGACATGTATTTCACTAAACTGGAATAAGAAAAATAAATAAACAAATTCTTCCACATATAGAGGTATGTATATTCAAAGCTTATTTAATATATTAAAAATGATATTATGTCAATTATTGGCTACTTTAATGAAGACAATTTATTTTCAGATCGATCAAACATCATCAGCCGGGAATGCTGTACTGTCAACACCGAACATAGAAAGTTCAGTAAGTTCGCTACCGAGCACATCCAGTAAAGCACAGTCGATAGATTCACAGCTAAATTTCGATTTGTAGTGTACCATTTACTAAAAAAAATAAGCTGTGATGATTGCAAAAACTATTTACTTGCCACAGAAAGCGAAGAATTTTCATAAATTGGTAGATTTAAAAGATATTGGAGGTCTGTGTTATGCATCTAACGATGTGTTTCTTATTTGTCAAAAAAACGGAAAAAATCTTAAGACATCATATTAAAAATAAGTGGCGGAAAAACACTCCTAAACAATAATTTAGTAATGGAAACGCTGCGTATGCTTGTGAATGTGAAGCTTTTCACACGCACGGATGCCCATAATAAGGAGCAATTCAATCACATTTATGAATTAACCAAAGCGATCATTGCAAAAATATGTAGATGGTGCGTTTGCATTATATATGTATGCAAAAAAGAAAACATTGAAAAAATACAAATCAAAACGGCAATTATATAATAAATTAAATTTGTTTCAAGGTACATAATCATTAAATAATCTTAATTTTACATACCTTGTTTTATTTTACTTTACATATTATCTTTAGAAAATTTACAGCGAATGTTACAAATGAATAATAATTTATAGCCATACCTATAATAATCACTATGAGTTTAATTAATAGAAAACAGTTGCTACAAGAACTATTAATGAGTCAGTAAACAAATGAAGATTTTTATTTCTTTCAATTAAATACATTATAAATAAAAAAAATTACATCGACGACGACTCCTCTTACTCTGTTCTAAGTTCAACAATTTTGTGATTTTCAAATAGCGCAAGCAGAACTAGACCTTTTTTAAATTGCTTTAAAGCCTACACATTCGTCTTTACAGCAGTAAAGCAATAAAATTTTACGAGCTTGCTGCCTGCGTACATTCAAAAATGTCTTAACTCTCGGACGCGTGCATTTAAAGTGAGATTGTAATTTCTGTGAGTTAAGGTCTATTTTTGAATATTAAAATTCATGTTGATATAATTTTCGTCATACGTGCACCTCCCACCATTGGTAACTACTTTCAGGACAGTTTTTGAAGGCGGTTTTATATGTAATGTTGCTTCTAGGGTATTCAATTTCGTTGATCCGCCGACATTGCCTTAAATTTTGACTGGAGTGTAACCAATGAGACATTAGGGAGTGATCACCTCATAATTAAAGTAAGCACAGCCCTTTCCGCAAGCTTAGAAGCAAAACGGAAAAGGAACTTTAAAAAAGCTGATTGGGAGGGATATTTGGCATATTTAGAAAGCTTTTTTGATAATTTTATTTTAGCAGAAGATCCTCAAGCTGCTTACAATAGTGTAATAGATATAATCCAAAACGCGGCAGAAAAATATATACCCTATACAAAAATAAACCTCAACCCTAGCAGTAAATTCAAACCTAAATCATATTGGACTCCGGAATTGTCTCGATCAGTGGCACTTCGCCGATTAGCATTGTCTAACTTTAGGCGAAACCCTACCCCTCAAAATCTAATGCTTCTTAAAAGTAAAATCAGTGAGGCACAAAAACTTCTAAGGAACACTCAAAGGCAATCGTGGCAAACATTTTGTTCTTCTATAGACCATAATACCTCGGCCACCGAGCTATGGAATAAAATGCGATGGATGAAAGGGAACAGGGCCCCTAGGCAGCATGTGGATGGTAATAAAGCTAGCAACCTATTACACAGTTTATGCCCTGACTATGCCATCCCTCAGAATCCAACATTTTCCTCCATAAATACTACCATAGAAAAACCTATAACTTTAGAAGAGCTTTGTAAAAGTATAAAGAGTAAAGATACGGCCCCGGGTTGCGAGGAGATATCATATTCTATGATTAAAAATTTGCCACTTAATGCTAAACACATTTTAGTCAAATTATATAACATCCTACTTTCGAAGAGTTTTGTACCTAAGCAATGGCGGGAAATTAAAATTGTCGCTATACCTAAACCGGGGAGAGACCCTCAGTCAGAGTCTGCATTACGACCTATATCACTTATATCATGTATGTGCAAAATTCTTCACTCGATCCTGCAAAAAAGGTTAGAATGGTACTTTGAAAATAAAGAATTATTTTCTAACGACACTTTAGGTTTTAGGAAGAGCCGATCTTGCATAGATAATTTAAGCCGGCTAGTTAGTCATATTCAAAAAGGATTCTGTTTAGATCAAACTACTGTAGGGTGCTTTATCGATATAGATAATGCTTACAATAATATTGATATAACAAGCTTATTGATAAAGCTGGACAGCTTAGGTGCCGGCCAGATTATATGTAAATATCTCTGGGAATTTTTAAAAGAAAGAAATATTACAATGGAACTTAATAACTTTAAAATGGTTCGTAATACTGGACGGGGGCTAGCACAAGGCGACCCACTATCACCTCTTTTGTTTAATATTTCTACCATAGACATATGTAAGCTGATAAGTAATGATTCTGTTCATATTTCACAATATGCCGATGATTTTGTTATATATTCTACGAGCAAGAACTTATCAAAATTAATCAATAACCTACAACAAGCTTGCTTTGAAATTTTTATACAGTTATCCAACCTAGGTCTCGATATTTCTCCTACTAAAAGTAAAATATGCGTTTTTAAGAAAGGCATAAATAGACAAAATATATCAATCTCAATTAAAAATTTAGAAATTCCAGTTGTTAAAACTATTAAATATTTAGGGCTATGGCTCGACAGTTCCCTTAGGTGGGGCAAACATATAAAAGAATTAGCAGAAAAAACCTCTAAACTGATTAATATACTAAAAGTTGTAGCTGGTGCTAAGTGGGGTACACATCCTACACATTTAAGACGGCTTTACATCTCCCTCCTTAGAAGCAGGCTAGACTATGCCGGCTTTTTATTTGGTGACAGTTGTCAGAGTAATCTATTTAAATTAGACAAAATTCAAAATCAGGCTATGCGGATTATCGGCGGATTCATTAAATCTACCCCCATACATGTTATGGGCAGTGAGCTAGGTTTAGAATCTTTGCATATTCGTAGGTGTTATATAGCTGGCAAATACTATTTAAAGTGTAGATCTCTTTCATTTAATAACTCAATCATACAACTACTAAACGAACTCACATCGCTTATAACTAAATGGAAAAGAAAGAGCAAGCCTATGTTACTAACATGTCATGAATACCTTGAGTCAATTGAAATTCATACAAGTAGAAATTTGGAAATGTTTTCTTATGATACTTGGATTACATCTATAAGTTTTGGAAGCGAAATAGTTCTAAATATAAACGGAGTTGATGTGGCGAAGAAATCTTATAATAAAATAACTCTTAACAAACTATGTTCGGAATATATAAGTAAAGAATATTCAAATTACTATCAAATATTCACAGACGGTTCTAAGGACAGACAGGTAGCTGGTGCAGCTTTTTTTGACCCTCAGCAAAATGAGCATATGCTTTTCAAAATAGACAATAAGACGTCTATTATGTACGTAGAACTTCTGGCAATAAGTGAAGCTTTGTCATACGCAAATTCAATTAATTACCACAACCTTGTTATTTTGACTGATTCTAAAAGTGCGCTCCAACATATAGCTCGGTGTACCTCGACTATTCGAGGAACACCGATAGCATATATAATTATCAAGCAACTTTTGGAATTACAACGAAAATCTAAAATCATTAAGCTGCAATGGATCCCCTCTCATGTTGGCATTATCGGAAATGAGATAGTAGATGATCTGGCTAAAAAAGCCTGTAACGATGGAATACCTTTATATTTTCAACCATTCTTCTCTGATCGATTATACTTGGTTAAGAGTTATTGCAGAAAATTATGGAAGGAATTTTTTGACTTGAGATCCAAAACAAAGGGCATCTGGTATAAAACTATACAATCTGAACCTCTTAATATACCTTGGTTCAATAACTGTTCTTTTAGCAGACCATATATTGTTTCTGCTCTGAGACTTCGCTCCGGTCACATCCCAACAAGAAAGTTCAAACATTTAATGGGATTAATAGATTCACCTCTTTGTGAAGAATGTGGAGTTATAGAAGATGTAATACACGTCTTGACGGAGTGTGTCCGAAGCGAACAGCTCAGAGCTCAGCTGTTCAGGGATAGTAGATGGGCAATTGGCAGATGTAACAGTGTACTGGCCGCCCCCCTGTCAGATGAGGCAAAAGCGCTGTACCAATTGTTATTATATCATAGTGAAACGATTGATTAATTTTATATAAACTTATTATACTTACATTGTGTTAACCTGATGGAGCGACATTGTCATTGTTGACAAAGCTCCTTAACCCGTCAAGCGTCCTGCGCACATACCTTTGTGCCTAACGCAAATAGTCACAGAACAATATTACTCCTAGCGGAGAAGAATGGCAAGTCCATAGAACCGTAATCCACTACCGCCATCTAGTATTCACCCTCCCCTCGTGAGTTTTAAAACGCGCGGGAACATTAAAGCGCGTAATTTCTATTCTGCCCGTGCCTACGATATTAACAGCAAGTCGAAATTCTTCAAAAGTTAAGTTACAGACTTGGAATATTTGTTCATTCCGAATCCGTAATTCATATTTTGAAAAACTTCAACTTGCTGTTAATATCGTAAGCACAGGCAGAATAAACAGAATAATAATAATGTTTAGTTTTCTATGCAAAAGATAAATACAGTCATGTCTAATGAATGAAATGTAGGTATAATAAAATACTTAGACAAGATCTTGTTATCGCTTGTTTAGGTAGGTAGGAGTATTATTTAAAAATCCGTCCTTTGATATGACTGTAGCTATATTAAACTAAGTTTCCTAACAAGTAGAAATGCACGTTTGGAGTAAACCATGTTAAACATAGAAGAATACATTTATTTATGTAGGAATTACAGACTTAATGGCAATTTATGGTGTAAAAAAATGGAAAATCATACAGTTAAATACGTACACAACAGAATCATAAATAACTCAGTAGTTACTCTTTTAATGATGATGTTACAGAGTTTCATTTTGAAAAGAGAAACTTGAAGCTTCTATGTCCTGCTAGAAGAGCCTTAGAATTTTGATGATTGGTCGGCCAGTCCACTAAGTGAGTGAGTGTAAGTATAATATGAAACAAGGGAAACTGAAACATTTACAAATTGTCGGTTCAGTTTTCTAGATTTATCAACAACATAATTAACTTTGTAATCTCATATAATGTATAGGATTAGTTACATTATATTAATCACTGCTCTTCTATTAACACCATCCATATCGCAGACAATGGCTGCAATATTGACCCCCAGCTTCAGAGTAGTGATGAAGAACCTGAAATATATTTTAAGTCATATTAGGAACTTGAATTATTATGGATTACCGTCAAGAGACGAGCGTAACCCAGTCCGCTTCTATAGGTACGGTACCGCTAAAAGGTCGGCAACGTATCAGACCTCGCGGATGTTCAGCGGTGGTGATTAATAAATGTAAATAAATAAATTAAAAATGTCGCTAAAATTAATGACTCTTAAAGTAACTGTAAATTACCCGCAATTTAATTACTATGTATTGTCCTCGTTATCGGAATAAACTAAAATTTCATTACTTTCCAGTTTGGTAGTTTCGGTAGTTGTCAAATGTGTCATTTCTTCAACGTGGTCATGGATTGTACATTTTCTGACGATGGTTTTAGAAGGCAAAGTACTTTTTCGGGTATGGGCAAACGGTTATATTTTTGTCGTCGACTGTTAAGGGACAAGGATGAAAGATAAGGATCCTATGATTCCAATGCCCTGTGAAATAGATCGATTATGGTGGTTTTGCGATCTATTCTTCTTGTGTGGTGCTGCCGATCGTATCGCCAAAATTTGTTACGAGATTCCCCAGCCTGCTCAGATAGCATCCCTATGGTAGTGGATTCGATTCTATGATTTGTCATCCGTGTATCAAAATTTTGTGTAACGTAACAGACATATAAAACCAGTTATAGGTTTTGACATAAGTATTTTTCTGCGACAGATGCACAAAAGTTTTTAAATTTCATTGTATCTATTGGCAATCCGCTCGACAAAGTTACTAATATTGTGTGCAAATCCATACTAATATTATAAATGCGAAGTAACTCTGTCTCTGTCTGTCTGTCTACTACTCTTTCACGCAAAACTACTCAACGGATTTAAATGAAATA
>JABMDO010001895.1:0-10116 GCA_014851415.1 Cnaphalocrocis medinalis
GTTTTATATTCGATTTAATTAAGAGCTTTTCTGATAAGAATAGGTATATTGATTCATTGAATTTCAAATAGTTATACCAACCTACTTTAAATAGCTTTGCTATAAATACACCAACAATAGTCAATATAAAATTATATTTCAAAAACAACATATCACACACTGCCAATAAGTTGGCATTCTTTTCACTGTCTTCTGCTATATTTTCTATTTAACCGTGGGAGAGCCACGCTTCGGCATAAATGGAAAATATTGTTCCAAATGTATTGGCATGTAAATATTTTGTATAATTAGGTGATTTGTCTGCTACCTATAACATAAAATAATTATATCTAAATAATGCAAACACAATACAAATATTGAACAATGTGCAGCAGAGTCCGAGTATTTCACAGGCAATACTGTCATAACGGCGCCTATTGGTGTCAAGTGACCCTCTATGCCATGACGCCAATTTGCCTCAACACACCTCAGTTTTCTGTGGATGATGAAAAATCACCTATTGTTTACACTGACCGCAAGTTTCATGTGAGTTGAGCATGTGACATCATAATGATGAATGATCGATTTATTATATCCTTAGTACCACATCTTTACGTTTTACTTGTACTATCAAACAAAAGGGCATCTGACCTACATACCTACTTAGCAAATTTATACATACTTTATTGTATTGCGTTGGTTTGAATCACATTACTGTCCAGCAAAGAAGACCGGCGAGAGCAGTCTTCATGTTTTCCGAAACCATACATATTTGGAAACATACTAATTAAACTAAGCAACAAAATGTTTATTTTATCTTATTATAAGTATATTTTTGAAAGCATGGAATAAAAAGTTAAATTATTTTCAATTTCCAAACAATTCAGTGAACAAAAACTCACATCACAGAGGAAAACACGAAACGTTGAGTCAATCATATGTTCATTTTTGATATTTAAGATATTTGACATCTTTTTAAATTGTTTTTAAATCAGTGGGTGGACACCGCGGAACACAAATGTAATATTCGTCTGTTAGCTATTTTTAGCCTTATTCCCTAGTAGTAATGACTACAAGACCGCAAAATGTATTATGTTGGCGAACGCCTGGTTTGACCAACATCATAACTTAAAATTTTTATTTGGCTATGTTGGCAAGGCAAGATCCGGCCAAACTTGACATCTGACTTCCAATATGGCGTTTTTTTTCAAAATTTATTGGGAACGATACTTAAGTTCGTAAATAAAATGTGAATCAAGTGAAATCCTCCCTCCTGATCTTACGTCGAGTTACGTGTTTCTTTCTTTGTTATGTTTGGACGTTTAACGCCACTTTTCTTGTATTTTGGACTTTGTGACTGTGTTGTGTTAATCAGTTTTATCATAGTTTTGTGTTATTTATTTAGTGCTATTGTGTTTAGTTTTGACCATGGAATCGTCTCGTGGGCATACACGTAACTTTAAGAAGTGCGTTGTATCAGGTGGTATAAGGCGTTTGTCAGCCTTGTGTTTCCTCCGTGTGTTCCTGGAAGGTTCCTGGCTAGTAGATATTTCACTTGATCCAGAGAGGTTTGTATTTACACAGCATTTATAAGTAATTTAAACCTAAACCCATTTGATATGCATGAATTTGAATTGCCTAGCAGACAAACAGTTCTTTGATAGTTGTAAATACAGGGTTATTTTTTAAACACCGGCATCCCTCACACCACCCCCTTCCACCTACCATCCTGAACAACATTTTCAGTCACGCGACCGATTTTGTATGAAAACTTGTAATTTTTTTCGCGAATTTACAAAAGTCATAGAACAACTATTGTTCAGAATGGCCGGTACACAAGGTGGCTTGAAGGATGCCAAGGTTTAGAAACAACCCTGTATAATTTCTTCAAAATTTATTTCAGGTCCTTGAAGTGGATTAGAGCTGGCTAAGGAGATCTTGTTTACATGCCAATAGAGAAACTGCATCAACTTAAGTATGTTTGCGGTAAACATTTTTGACATGAAGAAATGAACAAATCTAAAAATGATTGAATTAAAAGGTACGTTTTTATACTGCTTGTTTAAAAATATTTGTTATAACAATATCTTAATACACTCTTAAATCAAAATATTCAATAATTTTAATGAAATGTTTTACAGATTCATCTGGAAATCCATCTGTTATACCCGGACCGCATTTTATATGCCCAGGACCTTCGTTTGAACGCCCAGGGCCAACATCTGATCAGCACAGAACTTTTAGCCGGAAGGTGTAGTGTGGTCCACGATGTCATAGACAATTCTGTTTATAATTAATAATCTTTTAAGTAAAACAATATGTAAGTAATCTACACTTTTCTAAACCATATAAATGTCACGATCAGACATTATCTATTTGCTATTTTTGTCGGATCTTTTATGATGTCTCCATTCATTATTATTTCTTTGATGAAGTGATCACTACTGATCACTGTCCATATTCCTATTATTATTAAGCTGGTCCACTGTAAATCCAGAAGTATGCTGACACTAGCTTGTTGTCCCGGCTTGGAAAACTAGCCTCGTGTATCAAATAAGTTAAACTTTGTTTTCAACACGATTTCATATATTTTTTTGGAAGGCATTACAATAGAAATAGAATTCATCAATGAATATTGTTTAATACCAATTAAAATTTTCAATAAATGTGTTTTTGAAATATTTAAAAATTGTTATTTCCCTATTAAAATAAATCTGAAAAATAACAAGATCTGCACCCTGTCCGCTGTCGATATTTTTCGATATTTCCCATCACTAGTAACTATCGTGGGAATCTATCGACAGTTTTCCCATCACTACGTAACGCTGTCAGTTGTCAAATACCAGTCATGCCAACATTAATAAAACCAATGTTCATGCCGTGTGGTTGTCAATGTTCACCTGTGCCCAAAAAAAAAAAGAAAAAAAAAAAACCTCGAGCTCAGACCAATGTATGGAATGGCGTCTCTTAAAACGGAGTGATTATATTCTCTTTGTTTTAAATGTGTGATCTATTCATTTACGTTTTCGCGTATTTTCTGGACTTTTGAGTTTATTTATTCAACCTAGACAACAGCATTTCCCTGGATTTGATTTCCAAGTGATTTGGTTTATTTAGTATAATGCCGCTTCGATGTGTCCATTGTTCTTTGCGTCTTGCTTGATCGAAAAAGACGACACCGTTTATCCGAGGAAAGTGCAGAGACGATGGAAAGAAGAAGCCAATAGTGAAATACTCTCTGCATTTAATAGTATTGACCCATATGTTTTAAGGGCCAGAATAAAATCTCGATATTCGGGCAGCAGGTCATACTATACATACATAGTACATACGTAGATAGAGCAATTCAAGGACGACAAGCTATTTTTAGGGTAATAATGTTATTGTGTTGCAGGTAAGCGAACAGTTGGTTGCTGTTCGCATACCATGAGCATATTATGGTATATGGGGTTTGCAAGTCGACGGGGTAATATAGTACCTCCTGCAGCCTTTTTAGACAATTTGTTATGTACTTAATTGATTAAATGACGTCATACCTACACATCCGAAGTTTGTTTTACCATACCTTTATAACGCTGATGTAAACATGCAACATTATGTACTTATAAATAATCGTTGAGTACACATGTAAGGTAGGCGCGCCTGACGGACTATGAATTTGTAAACACGAGTTCATACTCGTGCTTACAAATTCATAGGATCATTAATCGATTTATCGAGTGCCATTTATAGTACGTTAAGCATCAGTAGCACTACCATGTTTTTTTTTTATTTTATGCGATTGGTAGCAGACGAGCAGACAGATCACCTGATGGTAAGCGATTGCCGCCACCCATAGACACCTGCAACACCAGTTGAGTCACAAGTGCGCTAGTAGCACAAAATCTAGTAGTGCGAGTGCAAGTTTGAAATACTCAGAAATACTATCCTCGCTACCGAAAACTATCGCTTTGTCTCTTTCATTATGATGCATTTGAAAGAGACAGAGCAATAGTTTACGTTATGTCAGTTTTCGATGTCAACTCATGGTAGCGCTACTGAAGGCCACTCAGTAACATTGACAGGGGGGGCGTTGTACGATATTTTTTCTTCTATGGGAAAATGTCAATCAACACTGAGTCACTGACACTTGTGAGGAAAATACGATTTTCCGACATTTGCCGAAAACATTATGTATGACCCTTGAACGACTATACTTTGTCGGCCCTATACCTTTATAATCCCATCTTTAGAAAAGTGGCTAAACAATTTCCTTTTTTCTTAGTTGAGTGTTCTTCTTTAAGTATCATTAATTTTTTTCTAGGCACGGACCTCTAACCGCAGACTGAAAATACATAGAACTTCGCCGGACTCCTTTGCAAAATCAGATTATGATTATTAACTTTCGGAAACATTATTCTACCTCTATTTATTTACAAATCTAATCTAATTTAATGAAAGATCTAAATACTAATTTATTCTTATGCTACTTTATTAGGTGTTGTTTCTTTCTCGTCAATCTTCGTCAGTAAAAGAGAGAGTGGAGAATACCTACATACCTATATAAGTATTTTATTTAGTTATTGTACAATGTTTTACATTGTAGTTATAGTTTTACACAAGTACAAATCATATCTCAGTAGTTCTAGTATGCGTTAGCAATATAAAATTTTCATATGTAAACTGTCAGCAAGACTATTTGTCTTGTTCAATGTTTTATGTATGAGAAAACTGTATAATACCCATACGTAACGTAACGTGAGTTTTTGTGCTATTATTTTAGCAAATAAATACATCTTTATACCTGTGTAGTATTTTTATGTGATAGGTAGCAGAGGAGCAGACGGATTATCTAATTGTAAGCAACACCAGTAGAGTCACAAGTGTGTTAACAACTTTTTACCCCCCTTTCCCCAAATAGGCCGGATACCCTCACTCGTTCGACCAAACACAGCGCAGCTGCTTCCACACCGGTTTTCTGTGAGGACGTGTTATCACTCCGGTTGAGTCATTCATGCCGAAGCGTGACTCTCCAACTTTAGCTATATAACTTATCGTCACCGCAACAAAATGTTAGGATAAAACTTTGAAAAAAAAATGTTTTCGGCAAATACTGGAGAGTCGTTATTTTTTTCTTACCCCACCATGTGGGGTTCTATCGTTAGATAGTCTTCTCTAATTGTGTTTGTAAAATATTAGGCTTTTAAAATTCAGTTTGTCCCTGTCAGTGCTGTTAGTCCTGTTTGCATTACCATAGTTTTTTAGCACAACATCTAGTCGTTAACTATTGTTTCTAATTTATTCCTATTAGCCAAGTTCCGCCGCTTCACATACTTTCTCGATGTAAACAGCGAGGCGGGCCGTCCTTGTTGAGTAAGTCTTACCGCGTGTGACCAATTGATTGTGAAACGCTACTCCATACAATGTGTAGGGGATATCTGCTTGCTTTGTGTAATCGTGAATCTAGTTTTTTTGAGTAGTCCTTTTATGACAATCGCTTACGAACAATTAGGTAACCTACTATATCAAAATATCGGCGTTCTATGAACGGTGTAGTGATTGATTGATGAATAGATTGGTAAGATGTAGAACAGCAGAGTGCCTGCATAAGCGTGATCAAATTGCCAATGGTATTATATAGTCCACTATTTCGACCTATAAGGTTTCAAAGTAAGAACTATAAGCCTTTAATATCGTTTAGGTCAAATAGTTTCGCTATAGTCAAAATAGTTTCGCTATAGTCTAAAATAGCGTATTAGGTATAGTGTTCTAATTCCTTGAAAATAATCGCAAAAATTTACTGCAATTTATGGAAGAAACTATATCATACCGACCCACTCTCAATTTCCATAAGAATCAACCTGCTTGTAACTATCTATAAACCTCTAGTGTATAGCACGACACTTGATGGAGAGAACGAAAATCAAGAAAATTGACTACATAGTCATCATTGCAGGTACATACGAGGCAATGCAAATATCTTTTGTTCTTAGCAGTGTCGTTTTCAGTGTCGCAAGGGGTCAGAGTGTCGAGTGTCCGCCGTATAACACGCAACTCGCTGTTAGCGACGTATTTATGATCACTTACGATTCTTTACGCGGCGCCTTTCACTACCATTTGGTTTGTTCTTCTTTATTTCACTTATTTCTTTATGTACATGACAATTGTCGCCACTCTTGGACAATATTAACATCAGTAGAGACACAAGTGCGCTACCAGCATTTACTGGATCTCAGGATCAATTCTACCAATCTTTAACCGAGAATGAAACTATGGTATCCTACTTATAAGTCAACGTTAGATAAACTTAGAATGCTAAAATACCAATATAGCGTGGGAAAGAGAAGAGGCCATCTAAAGAACACTACCAATGTCAAAGAGAGACAGCTAGTATGATGATAATGCGCTGGCGCTTCAACAATTTCTCATCACATGGTCTGAAATTTATCAACATCATTTAGCAAATAGACGTCCATTGCTAGACTTTAGGGGAGGCCTCCCCTAAAGTTCTCCACACAGATCGGTCCTGTATCGCCCGCATCTAAGGAATTCTCGCAACCTTTACCAAAAGTCGGTCCACTTTGTGTGGGGCTGCCACATCCTGAAATGTATGTGTGTGTAATTTTTAGTATAATGTAGAACCATAGGATCAACATCTGAGACAGGATGAAACTTATGCTTATGGAAACATTCCTCTATTTGGTACACCAGCGGTCTACCGTCTTCGTCATTTGGGTTTATTGAATCGTACTATCAAGTCCCAGGTTGTAAACAAACCAGTTTAGATCAACTATCATCACAAACCGATCAACATGCGAGACGCATGCGCCGCCATGCCATATGCATAGCGCGATGACAACCGATTGTATGGACCGTGGAATTATGCCTTATTACTAGTTGTTACCACTGGCTACATTCCTATTGGCTGCAAACGAAAAAAAAACAACACATTTGTTGCTAGTAATGGCCGGTAGGTATCCAACGTAACCCGGGATCAAAAGCAAAGTTTTGGACGAGAATAACTCGCAACACAAATGATTATGGAATTTTATGCAGACTGAAGGGATCAGTTGGTATGGTTCCTCTGTCTCAAGGTTGTAACTACCAGACGGCAGTTATTTCAATATAATTATAGCTACCAGACCAATCCTGAATCCAACGTAGTCCGGGCTCTAAAGTGTCAGCATTGAACGGGAATAACAAGATCAAATAAATTAAATTTCACTACATCACATACATTGGTCTGACTCTGAGATAGGTAGCTCAAGCACCTGTGTTACAGATATCAGAAACCAACAGTGGGAATTACAAATATATACGTATAATACTTTTCTTTCGAAAAATACATACTTATAATACATAGAAAACACCCAGACCAATATTTACTGTAATACAAACAAACATGTTCATGCACACCCGAACGGGATCGAACCCGCAACCCTTAGCCCAGACGCAGCATTCACTACCACTGAACCAAACGGGTCGTCAATAACAAATGATGATTGAATTTCATGGAGACAATTAAGTTTTAGATCCGACACGCCTTAACATTAAACTTAATAGCCATTCGACCTTAGACCGGCGTTTAAATTAAGTACGTCTCACTGTAAGATTCTAGTGCAAGCATTTTACGTTCTAAAGTAGCTAATTTATGTGTACAAGCAGTTCTGTTTGTTTATGTCTTCCCACCTACGCATTCTACGCAACTACTAATTATTAGTAATTATTTAGGCAATTATTGACATTGTTTAACGATTTTAGGTTGGTTTAGGCGAGTGAGTGGTGTGATCATGTGTGCATTCACCGGTGAGATTCAATCATTGTGTGGTAATTGTTGTAATTAATTTTAATTTTAGAATAAGTTCTTATAAAACATCCTTTTGATTTTCTTCGCATCTGTGTCAGCACATCTGGTTAGATGGGTAGTCCAAATGTATAGGGGTGGTATTTGTCATGCAAATACTCGTATGTCATACCTAGTCATATTCATGTGGTAATAGTCTGTGGATACAATAGAGAAAGAAACGGAATTATTAAGGAATGGAATAAAATTGATATTCATAAAAAAAAACTGTATGGACTTGACCTAAATAAATATATTTAATAATTTATTTTGGTAATCACATCGATGTTAAGATTATAAATACGCTTCATTGCGCTTATTTTTTCAACAATGCTACATTAATATGCGTAATGTAAAGCCATGCGTTTGGGCTTGCATTACACCGGCTTGACCTAATGTCCTTGATCCACTTTCCACGATGATTCTCCTCATTAATAAGTTCGTCTCTCGATGATACACGTATCATTGTCGTTTGACCTTTGTATTTTATTTAACAATAAATTGTGTGGTGGGTAGCCACCCTGCCCGTTGGTTCGACGATATTGTAATGGTAGCGGGAAAACAATGGATAGGCTGGCAGGGGACAGTAGGTAGAAGCGTGATAGAGAAGACTCTATACTCATAGATGTGGGCTGATATGATGATGATGAATTATAAAAAACGTGCGAGAAAAAAGTTCCTAGCTGAAATGAAACTGGACTGGCCACACTAGTAGAATGCACAGCAGGCTAATGATGATAAATAAATTAATAAAAGCGCCAGACAAACACACCAATCAACTTGGTCTCAAACTTGAGCAACCCCTGAACTATAAGTACCAGATGACGATAATTAACTGGGGGCGTCAACCCAGAACACCCAGACCCAAGAAAACTTAGAAAATGTAGTCTCCTAAATTTTTATGATGATTTTTATTTATTACTAGTGGCCGCCCGCAACTTCGTTTGCGTGAACTTTATGACTCTTGACTTAAAAATGATTATTTAAATAGAAATAAAAAAAATATTACTTATTATAAATGTTCGTTTATAGGGTTAATAGATTTTTAAGGCGGCTCTTCATATTTTATACGAACTGCTAAGGAATGGAACAACTTGCCGGCTTCTGTATTTCCAGAGAGCTACAATTTGGGTGTCTTTAAGTCGAAAGTGAATATGCTTCTTCTGGGAAAGCACGCTACATCTTAGACCTCATTGTCACTCTCCATCAGGTGAGATGAGGTCAAGTGCAAAATATTAAAAAAATGATATCAACTTCTAATGAAAGTAACCCCCAAATTATTTTTATTCCATTAGGGGATGTAAGTATTCTATTAAAGTTTGAATCTTATATTTTATCCATCAATTCTGTCAAAGAATGTGTATGCAAAAGTTGGAGTAGATTGGGCCAAGGAATCACGTAGTCCCATGAACAAACTTGGAACCCCCTTTTCGCTCCATTAGGGGTTTAAGTTCGGAATATCCTTCCTTATAGGATCTCATCCAAAAATGCTCATCACATTTGACAATTTTCCATTCCATTTCATTCCATATTTGTTATAGTGTAGCTGGGCTCTTAGAGTTCCACACCAGCTGTTCCATGATCTTGGATTTTTTTCATGGCATCATAATGCTCATCAATCTGAACAACTTTTGTTAAGGTGCCATTGACCTACCTCTTATAGTTTAGCTGGGCTGTTGTGGTTCTACATCAAGGAGCCTGGTCTTCAATAATATATCCTATAAGTTGCCCTGATATTACAGCTATACAATAAAAAAGTTTCATTCGATTGGTTCAGTAGTTAATTGTTATTTATTTTTCATGCCACGGTGTTCACTTACCATCAGGTGACCGTTTGCTCGTTTGCCTTTCTTATTATTAATAAAATATATTTTAATTTTAAACGTTGCACATTAGAATCTACACAAGGAAGGATACATTATTTTCTTTTATGGTTAAAGTAAAAGGGGGTATCTTTTTGTTACAACCTGTATAATATGTGTATTTAATTATTATATTTGTGTTTTCCCTGTTGTGATTTGTGTGTGCGTGTGTAGATATGTGTAATTGTGTAGTGTGCCTTTGTTAATGAATGTAAGTATTAATGTAGTTGTATCTCTCAACGAATAATAATATACTGGCCGGATGGCGCGTTTGAAGGTGACCCTGCCTCATAGGTACGCCAAAGGTCGTGGGTTCGATCTCCACCCTGGACAAACATTCGTGTGATGAACACTTCGCACCCTTATTCAAACAAAGAAATAACTCAAAATTTCACTTTTGTGGGAAAACGCATTTGAAGTTTGACACCTCCGCTTAGTGTACTTCAAAATTAA